>OY744522.1:6459745-6469745 GCA_963556195.1 Sepiola atlantica
CATCGCGTAAATACAGAAACACATTCAACTAATCGAAAGGGACTGAAACTACCTGGGAAGATCTTTAAGAAATGTCGTATAAACTGCAAATCACTCCCACCTCACCATCAAAACGCGATACAAAAATGACTGTTAAGTGTGAGGGAGGATCAATATAGCAAAAGGAGCCCCGTTCAGATCTCAATTAAAAATTTACGGAGTAAAATGGAATACTGACGAGGTTTATTGTCACTTTAATTCTCAAGAGATTAAACGGCTTATATAAGGATATGGATCTATTATAAATGAGTATCGATTGAACGAAACATGAATTGCGATGTTTATCGAAAGAAGTATATGGAGAGTAGTTGTCACTCACATTCTAACGAACAGAACATGTGAGCGTCAGTGCAAATGACTTGTATGAAAAATCGTTATGAATAAATAAATTAATAATGATAACAATAATAATAAACATAACAATAATAATAATGATAATAATAATAATTACAACAGCAACAACAACAACAATAATAATAATAATAATAATAACAACAACAACAAAATCATAATAATAATAACAATAATAATAATAATAACAACAACACCAAAATAATAATAATAACAACAAAACAATAATAATAAAAATATCAATAATAATAACAACGGCATCCACAACAGTAGTATGATAATAATAAAAATAATAATAATAAAAATAATAATAATAACAACAATAATAATAATAATAATAATAATAATAATAATAATAATAATAATAATAATAATAATAATAATAATAATTACAACACCAACACCAATACTAATAATTGTGAGAGGGTAAGGTAACCTATACTCTCTAGATTCAACAATTGAAATGTAAGAATGCAAAACACGATAAACGCCATTTTGAAAATAACGAAACTACCACTAGAAAAAGTGTAGTATTACAGCACTCGACCACACTCCCAAATTATATTATACATAATAAGATATCCGCATGATTTCTATTATTCTCTGAATTTATATACACCTTCAGTTCATGTCTAGATTAAAGATATTCGTCTTTTATTGTTTCATGTCTCAATGTAAACGAATTGAATTTATCGCGTTTTGCATTGGGACTTTTCATTTATCAATTCATTATTATTAATATCACCATTACCATCACTATTTCCGCCATAAATTCTAACACTATGATTAGTATTCTTTACAGTCATTTAGAGGCCTATGTTATTATATTTTTGAAAATTAGTTTTTATTTCAACTAGCAACTATACGCTTCCTCTGGTTGCATATTGTTGCTAGGTTGGGGGTCTCATATAATTGGGACAGAACTTCATAACATAAGTAGTTAAAGAAAAATATTACATTATTGTTATAAATAAAATAAAAGTAAAGTAAAAGTTATTGATGTGAAAATAAACAGGACACATAATATTTTCATAAATAAATTAAGTTTAATGTATTTTCTCTTAATAAAATAATAGGAAATAATAAGAACTTACAAAATGTCCTACATCGTTTTCGGTATGGCATTAAAATTAGATTTTTCAAGTCTTTAACACAAAAGTAGAACTTAATTTCGGGATAAAAAATACAATTTAAGACTGATTCATAAATGTTATCCAAAATGTGTACGAAGATCAGAGAAATAAGCAACATATTAAAATAATCCTTATAGTACAATTAATTGCCGAATGGACAAGCTCATTTTGTCCGTTCATTTTTTAATTTAAACTATTTAGTAATTTTAAAAGTTATTAAAACTTTTATATATAAAGGAGGGTGTCATTCCGGTGATGGCTGTCTTGTGACAACAGTAGCGATATTAATTGTGATTAAACGAGTTATTTTTATTTATTTAAAAATGTCTAGTAGCAAAATATGTTTTTTTGCCTGAAATGTTCAAATGTTTTTAAAAAAGCTGTCTTTTGCATTGATACTTATAATAATAGTACTCTCAAGTTTACAAACAGAATATTAATTTATTAGTAACTTAAAAATAAAATAAATATGCAAATGTAAGAAAGCATTTTTGTTTGACTGAGTTTAGAGATTACTGTACTGCATCCTTATATTGAAGATATTTATTACGTTAAAAATGGTGACAGACAGAAAGATAGCGGACAATTTTTCTATTTATATAATAAACTTGTGTAAAATATTAAATGAATTGTTCTTTTGAAAACACTATAAAATGTGGCTATGAAAAAGAAAACAAACTTACTTAAATTCTTCTTTTTTTCCTAATATTTCGTTACGCGTGGTTCACGCCATGACACGTACCTTAAAAACGTTGGGCAATTCAATAACAGTTTGTGCGTATGTATTTGTAATTTTTTAATTTACTATTTATTTTCGTGAAACATTTTTAAATACGATAAACCGCGCATATTTCAGAGAAAATTAAGTAACTTCTTGTTTTCTCAAAATTTCGTTATTATTAATATTATAATAATTACCATTATTACTTGTATTATTATTATTATTATTATTATTATTATTATTATTATTATTATTATTATTATTATTATTATTATTTACTCACTAGGAGTTATCACACTGGTCATCGTCAGTGATCGGCCACTGCCAACAACCTGTGGTATTCCCTGGAGTCTGAGTGACAACAAGTCTCTTCAGACTACCAGTATGCTCCACCTCTTTTCGTTCATCACCGCTGATGATATGCGGTATCTCAACAGCCACCCACCACCGATTTCCCGCTGATAAGGGCCATTGGTCCCCTCTGGGCCCCGAATGGCAACAAGACTCCCCAAGGTTCCAAAGCTGTCCGCGCTCTTCCAGTGGAGGTCCGGTTTGCGCTTTCCCTCCTCGACCCTCTGTCCATAATTTTCGTGGCGTCAGCCTATGCTTGCGCCTCTCTGGGGCGGTTGTATTTCCCCGGTTCTGTTGTCTTGTGCTTCCATGTGTTTGTTCTCCATTCGTTGCTCATGTGGGTTGGTTTCCGCATTCGAGGACGTTTCTCCGGATTGTAGCTGTTTTGATCATTACTGTCCTTTGTATTGTCTCAGTTATCCCTTTGATTCCTATTTCTCCTAGTCTTTTCTCAATGTTTTGGGGGACTGTTCCTAGTGCTCCTATGATTATTGGTGTTATACTGACTTTCTTCATGTTCCATATTCCTTTCAATTCTCTGGCAAGTTCGGTATATTTGCTTCTTTTTTCCGTCTCTTTGATATTCACTCTGTGGTCCGCTGGAACGGCAAAGTCCACGATTTTGCAGGATTTTTCTTTCTTGTTGATTATTATCATATCCGGTCTCCTTGCTGTTATGGGTTTGTCTGTTTGTACATTCATATCCCATATGATTTTGTGTTTTTCGTTTTCTAGTACAGTTTCTGGTTTGTGTTTTTACCGTTTTGTAGCATATTCGAAATTCAGTAGTTTGCACATTTCCCGGTGTACTTCTTTCCCCACGCTGTCATGTCTGTTCTTGTATTCCCTTTGGGCTAGCTTGCTGCATTCACTTATTATATGGTTTATCGTTTCGTCTCTTTGTCCACACAATCGGCATTTGCTGTTTTCTTGGGTTTTATCTATCTTTGCTTTAATAAAGTGTGTCCTAACCGCATTGTTCTGTGCGGCCGTAACCAGAGATTCCGTTTCTCTGTTCAAGTATCCTTTTCTTAGCCATGCCCAGCTGTTTTCATTGGCTTCATCGCTTGTGAGTCTTATAAAGCGTCCATGTAGTTGTTTTTCTTCCCACTTTTCCTTTCTTGTCTTTTTGTTTCTGGGTTCAGTGCTTCCGGAGTTGTTTGTTGGGCTGGTGTCTCTTGCTGTAGTGATCAGTCTTTCCGTGTTCTGGGTTACATATTTCTCCAGTTCTTTTTTGGTGTCTTCCACACAGTCTTCTATACTTACCAGTCCTCTACCTCCTTCATTTCTTTTCATGTAGAGTCTGTCCGTATCGTCTTTTGGGCGCAATGCATTGTGCATAGTTATTAGTTTTCTAGTCCTCTAGTCAAGGGGCCTGAGTTTTTCTTTGGTCCAGCCTATGAATGGTCCAGAGTATCTTATTAGTGATACAACCCATGTGTTTATCCCTTTTAATAGGTTGCTGCTGTATAGTTTAGTTTCTAAGAGTTTCCTTGTTCTTCGTAGATATTATTTTCCAATCTTCTCTTTCATTTCTGTGTATTTGATTGTGTCTGCTTCCAGAACTCCCAGGTACTTATACCTACTTGTTCTCCTAGCGCCCTCATCTCTGTCGTCTCCGGTTTTCCTCTTTTGATCTCTAGCAGTGCACATTTTTCTATTCCAAACTCCATTTGGAGATCCTGGCTGAATATCCTGATTGTATTTATCAGCTTTTCCAGTTCTTTTTGCTTTTTGCAAACAGTTTAAGGTGATCCATGTACATAAGGTAGTTTATTCTTTGTTCTGTATTCGTGAACCTGTATCCGGCATCACACGTTTTGAGTATGTAGTTGAGTGGCATCATGGCTATTATAAACACTAGTGGTGATAGAGAGTCTCCTTGAAAAATGCCTCTCCGTATTTTTATCTCAGACAGGTATTGTCCTCCGGCTGTCAGTTTTAGTCTCCATGTTTCCATTGCTTTCTGGATGAGATTAATAATCCTGTCTGGTATCTTGTATATTTTAAGCATTCAATTATCCATGTTTGGGGGATTCTGTCGTAGGCTTTCTTGTAGTCAATCCATGCCATGTTTATGTTCTTTTGTTTGCTCTTCACCTCCTTCAGGGTCTTTTGATCAATGTATAGTAGATCATGTGCCCCTCTTTGTCCTTTCCGGCATCCTTTTTTTTCCTCGGGGAGCAGTCAACGTTTGTCCAGGGATTGGTAGATTTTTTCTCTCAGTTGTGCCGTGACAATTTTCCACATTATTGGTAGACATGTTATCGGTCTGTAGTTGCTGGGGGTCGTTCCATTTTTTGGGTATTTTTGTATTAATGTTGTTCTTCCTTCCGTCATCCATTCTGGTACGTCTGTTTTGCGGATACATCCACTCAGTTTCTGCGCTAGTCTTTCATGCAAATTCGTGAATTTTTTAAACCAGTATGCATGTATTCCATCGTGGCCTGGTGCTCTCCAGTTTGCCATTTTACTTAGGGTTTTCTTGATCGTTTCTTTGTTGATTTCTGTTTCGGTTCCTTCTTCAGTTTCCTGCAGTTCATCTTTCATGTTTTTCAACCATTGGGCATTCTTGTTGTGCTTTTTTGGTTTTTGCCATATATTGCTCCAGAATTGTTTTGTTTCTGTTTGGTTCGGTTGCTTTGTTGTTGTTTTTTCTCCATTTACGTTTTTGTAAAACTGGCTTTCATTGTTTCCAAAGGTCCTGTTCTGTTTGCTCTGTGCTGATTTGTACCTGTATCTTCTCAGTCTTCCTTCTATTGCTGCTATCCTTTGTTTTATTTCTTCATGTTTCTCATTTAGTTTTTCCTTGCGTTTCTGATTTTTGCTTCTTAATCGTTTCATGTCCTCCTTCCTTCTGTTCACGGTTTTAGCTTCTTTCCGGTGATCTGGGCTTCCAGTCTGATTTCCCATCCAGGTTTTGTCGGTCCTCTCTTTTGTCTATTCTCTTCGTTTCTTAGTTTCATACGTACCGATTCTGCCCCTGCATATATCAGGTTGTTTAGGCCTGTAATAATTTCTGTTGCGATATGTGTGAGGAGTCTGTTTACTCTTTCTGTTTCTGCTTGTAACTGCTTCGTTACTTCATTCCTGAGAGATGGGAGTTTTGTTTTGTTTTCTAACATGTATCGTCTAATGTTCTCCACTTCACTTGCTTCTTTTTCGTTGAGTTCTATCTCAGCAGGTTATGTGGTTTCGCAGTCTTCTATCTCAGCTGGTTCTGTGATTCCGTAATCTTCAATCTCTTCAATTTCAGGGTGTAGGTTTTTCCCGTCCTCTTCCTGTGGTTTTTCCTTCGGTGGTGTTTCTTGCTGCGTTTCGCTATTAACCTTCTGTCTGATTTCCGTCAGTTCCATCTCCGAGAACCATCCTCGCTTGAGGATCTGTCTTGCTTGATCTGCTATCCTTTGTTCCGTTGTATTGTAGTCACTAGCAATGTCCCAGAGATGTTTCATTCGTTTTCGGTAGCCTCTTTCTGTAGGGTAGGGGCTTTTATAATAGCACTCCATCACCAGTCTGTTCTCTTTCGTGGTCCATTTATTTCTATATCTTTTCAGTTTGCTGTTTTCGCTCTGGTTTTCCTGGCTTTGTCATACCTGGAATCAGAGTGCTTACTTACCTTGTTCTTGTCTGTTGTCTTGTTTCTGAAATGAGAAGCGACAACATTCGCAGGATGCGGACCGGGTCCCTCATGTTGGCTAACGAGGGAGCACCTGCCCATCATGACACTCAAGTCTTTCTCCTGAGTCCCACGGCTTGTATTGGTATTATTGACCATTATTCATATGTTTGGTGTGTGTGGCCACACCAGGCCTAGGCTTATTCTGCCTGTGGTCCTGTCACAGGGATAGTGATTGTTTCATTAATTTTAATGAGTGATATCGTGCACTACCACAAAAATATTAAATAAAGAAAATAAAAATACATAAAGAAAAGAGAAAAAAACCCCCAAAAAACAGAGAACCCAACATTTAACAGGGTTAATACTAGCTCGTGTGGTAGCATTACGATTAGTAGAAATGCCAGATACATTTAAAACGGTGAAAAAGAAAAAAAATAACCGATCATTCGAGGGGTTTTTCAATCAAGTCGGTGGGATTTTTTTTTTTTGATAGGCTACTTTTGCAAATGACCCTTCCCACGCGGACAAATCAAGTACTTCTTAGAAAATTGAAGAGGGAGCTTTTGGGGCATTAATTGGGGGGGGGGCACCGAGAATTACAGTTAGCTTGCTATTTATAGATTGAGTTCAAACTTATCTTGTATGGCTTTAAGTAACAAGGGAAGAAAGAGGCAGGGGGAATAGAATTTTAAAAATTAAATAAAGAAAATAAAAATACATAAAGAAAAGAGAAAAAACAAAGAAACCCAAATTTAACAGGGTTAATACTAGCTCGTTTGGTAGCATTGCGATTAGTAGAAATGCTAGATACATTTAAAACGGTGAAAAAGAAAAAAACTTAACTGATCATTCGAGGGGTTTTTCAATCAAGTCGGTGTTTTTTTTTTTTGATAGGCTACTTTTGCAAATCACCCTTCCAACGCGGTCAAATCAAGTACTTCTTAGGAAATGGAAGAGGGAACGTTTGGGGCATTGGTTGGGGAGCGCCGAGAATTATCGATAGCTTGCTATTTATAGATTGAGTTCCAACTTATCTTGTATGGCTTTAAGTAACAAGGGAAGAAAGGGGCAGGGGGAATATAATTTAAAAAATTAAATAAAGAAAATAAAAATACATAAAGAAAAGAGAAAAAACAAAAAAAAACAGAGAAACCCAAATTTAACAGGGTTAATACTAGCTCGTTTGGTAGCATTGCGATTAGTAGAAATGCTAGATACATTTAAAACGGTGAAAAAGAAAAAACTTAACTGATCATTCGAGGGGTTTTTCAATCAAGTCGGTGGGATTTTTTTTTTGCAAATGACCCTTATTATTATTATTATTATTATTATTATTATTATTATTATTATAACTACTACTTTTACTACTACTACTACTACTACTAATAATACTACTACAACTACTACTACTACTACTAATAATAATAATAAAGTATGATGTGATTACGTTTGGGAGAGGGTGTGTTATTCTTTTGTGGTATGGTAGACACCACTAGCATCCGTGATAATGATGCATATTAACATTAACAAACATATGCACCCATATAAATAATAGAAGAAAAGAACTGAAGTGTGTAAATAATATTTACAGTTTACTTTCTTCATTTGTATACTTATCTATACAAACACTGAAAAATATCTCGTTAAAATAAATATTAAAATGTACTTTCCTGCAATTAAAACAATCAGAAACGTGATTCGAGTTAATGAGCATCCCGGGTAAAATGTTGATCCGATTGGTACTTCGTTGTGAACCTTTAAAAAAAGGATCTGACAAATTACGCTTAGTTTTGAAGCAGTACTCATCTCAATTTTGGTGTGTGAAGTCAAATGATTTATATCGTCATAACCTTCTTCAAATGTGTAAACATTAACACGGAATTATCGTACATATTCTGGTAATGTATAATATAGGTTTGAACCACATCTACAATGAATGAATCAAATCCTCATGGGTGTCTAATCCTTCCTTTGCGCTTTATCTAGAAATTCGGAATATATATTCAGACCCCTGGAAAAGTTGAGTTGATATACGCCATTTTGAATTCAACAATGTTTAAATAAGTATTTGCCGGTAATATATATATATATATATATATATATATATATATATATATATATATATATATATATATATAATGATTAAGAATTTTCAAAACTAAGGATAATAGAACCAGTTAATTATACAACGAAATTGTCTTTTAAAGAGTTGTATATTATTAAATTGTAAATTCAACTGTGTGTGAGCTCTCTGAAATATATGGAGAATTCAGGATTCAATAAAGAAAGACTATTCAAAGTGTGTATCTTAATGTCTACGATTCGCAGATGGCGTAGAATTCTCTTAAAATGTTCGCCTCCAGTTCTGTAAAGATAATAGGCGAATAAGATGTCAAAGTTATATTGATACATATGTTACTACTGCTATTTTACGTGTATTCTTACTTTCAAGCCTGTGTACTGGTGCTAATAAATACAGATGATTTACTAATAACCGCTTCTTTTCAGATTATAAACTTAGAATCTTATCAAAGTTATAATACTTGGCCGTAATATATATATATATATATATATATATATATATATATATATATATATATATACCCAACAAGTAAGTACCTTCCCATTATTCTAACTACTCTTGAATTCAGCCTTGTACCTATCTTATCATTTTTATTCTGGGGTTATCGTCTAACTAACGTGACTAAAACAGGAATTAACCCATCCTTATTTATTACCACACCGTTATGGTTCCAAATGGCAAAGGGGGGCATTGAATATTTATTCATTTATTTTATTTAATTTTTTATATGAAATGAATTTTTAAAAAGATACCTCTTTTTCTATTTTGAGGATTCAAAAGTAGTTTACCATCGAAGTTCAGATTTAATATATTCGACTTTTTTAATTGTTTAAGGTCTCAATTTACTATCACGCTCAACATCTGAACCTCCCACACACATATACATGCATACACACATACACACCTAATATATATGTACATATCCCAATACACCCACCCACACATGCACACACAATACACATACACATATATATATATATATATATATATATATACATTTTATTTATTTATTTCATTCTTTTTTTATCTATTGAACATTTATTTGGCATTATATTTTAGATGATTATTGTATTATGAGTTTATACTCTTACCAAAAGAAACATCCTATTTACTAGTTACCATTTCCTCACTAATTAATACAGATTAAAACCAAAATGAAAAAAAATGTTTTATTATTATTGATGCGTTCATGATCTAGCCCTCTTACTGTTTTTAATTGCTTAAACTCTTTAATCTAAAGAACTTTTTTACTCTTTGTGATTTTTTCTGGTGAGTCTGTAGTGTTGCAGAGACGATATTGACATACAAATGTTATTTGGCACAAGATAAATGAAACGAACCGTAAAACATATATCTCACAGGAATGTTATATTTTTGGAAATGTGAAATAATAAAAGATAATAAAATAAAACCATGGTTATAAGAATATAATAGAATCTGACTCATGTGTTGCTCTGTTATCAATAATGTACAAGCATTGCGCTGTATATTCAAGGGAGACTACAAAGTAAAAGGAACTGATGGTATATGGTAATACATATATTGCCATTAATAATGATATGTATATATATATAGATATAGATATACATATACAGGGTTTTTCAAAAGTCTTGGGAACATTACAAATGCGTATATCTCATGAACTATTCCAGGTAGAAAAATGAAACTGGTGCCATTTTAAAGCTTGCTTAATCAAGTTT
>OY744522.1:6472245-6742245 GCA_963556195.1 Sepiola atlantica
TATACTTCACACACACACTAGCGTCTTATGTTACTAATTGTCATCCAGGCATAGTAATTGCGTTACTCTAAAATTATTATATTCTAAGCGAGTGTTTATAGAGTGTATATGTTGCTTATATTTCAATTAGAATAGTTTTAGTCTGATCTAAGAAAAAACGGGTCCGAAAACTTAATGAGTGAAAAACATCTCCTGAACTATTACTATCTATCTCCCTTAATATTAATCAATCGATGACCCAATCACATTAATAGTTTAATAAGTTTCATACGGTTTTATCTACAACAACATTTAAAACTCAATGAACCTCTCTGTCTCTCTCTCCAAATCAATCTTACACTTGTCCTTTCTTTAGATCTTGAACTTTGTCCTTTTTACATGCTATTTACGAAAACTCACTTGCCTGAATTAAAATAAATAAGGTATACTTTTATTATATATACAAGAAGTGTTGTTTTGGTTAAAACACTGTAAGTGTACTCCTATGAAATAGTTGAGTAAATGCACTATAAGATGGGATAGTAAAAGAAGTTGATAATATATATTCCAACCGTAGCGCTTGTGCAATATATGAATGTGTCTGAGTCATGTATGAATGAATATGAATCATATATGAATGAGTATGAGTCATATATGAATAGGTCTGAGTCATATATGAATGAGTCTGAGTCATATATGAACGAGTATGAGTGATATATGAATGAGCCTGAGTCATATATGAATGGGTGAGCCATATATGAATTAGTCTTAGTCATATATGAATGAGTCTGAGTCATATATGAATGACTCTCAGTCGTATATGAATGAGTCTGAGTCATATATAGAGGTGTCTGAGTCATATAGGAATGATTCTGAGTCATATATGAACGAGTATGAGTCATATCGGAATGAGTATTAGTCATATATGAATGAGTCTGAATCATATATGAATGAGTCTCAGTCGTATATGAATGAGTCTGTCATATATGAATGAGTCTGAGTCATATATGAATGAGTCTGACTCATAGTTGAATGAGTCTGACTCATATATGATTGGGTCTCAGTGGAATATGAATGGGTCATATATGAATGAGTAGGAGTCATATATGAATGAGTATGAGTCATATATGAATGAAGATGAGTCATATATGAGTGAGGATGTGTCATATATAAATGAGTCTGTCATATATGAATGCATCTGAGTCATATATGAATGAGTATGCGTCATATCTGAATACGTCTGTGTAATATATGAATGAGGCTGAGTCATATAGGAATGCTTCTGAGTCATATATGAATGAGTCTGAGTCATATATGAATGAATCCGAGTCATATATGAATGAGTATGAGTCATATATGAATGATTCTGAGTCATATATGAATGAATGAATCATATATGAATGAGTCTGAGGAATACATGAATGAGTCTGAGTCATATGTGATAAGTCTGAGTCAGATATGAATGAGTTTAAGTCATATATAAATGAGTCTTAGTCATATATGAATGAGTCCCAGTCATATATGAAAGTGTCCGAGTTATATATGAATTATTCTGAGTAATATATGAATGAGTATCAGTCGTATATGAATGTGGCCGAGTCATATATGAATGAGTCTTAATCATATATGAATGAGTGTGCGTCAGAGGTGAATGAGTCTGAGTCATATATGAATGAGTCTCAGTCGTATATGAATGAGTGTGTGTCATATATGAATAGGTCTGAGTCATATATGAATGAGTATGAGTCATATATGAATAAGTATGGCATATATGAGTGAGGCTGTGTCATATATGAATGAGTCTGTCATATATGAATGAGTCTGAGTCACATATGAATGAGACTGAGTCATCTATGAATGAGTATGGGTCATATAAGACAGGTTTGAGTCATTAAAGAATGAGGCTGAGTCATATATGAATGAGTCAGTCATATATGAATGAGTCTGAGTCATATATGACTGAGTCAGTCATATATGAATAAGTCTGAGTCATATATGTATGCGTCGGAGTCGTCCACGTATTTAAATATCTCTGTTCGTTTAGACAAAATAATGAGGGAAACCACAACTTATCGAAAGTTTACTCCAGTTAATGATCCGTGATGTTAGCCGGTATCTCGTGCTACTGTAAGTGTTTAACGCATGCAATGCGAGGATTAGCAATGGATTTTAGAACATACAGGGTTAAGGAAATACCTTTGTCGCTTGAGAAAATTGTTAAGTAACTGTCAGGGTGCATACTAAATGAGGTATGCACCCTGACAGAAGCGCAACACGATTATGCATAGCTTTCGTTTATGATTGAACATATCATCGTTGCCAATGCGTGAACGACTATATATTAAAAAGTGCCTTTACTAATTTTCACATGAATCTAACTTTTTCGATTGGAAATAATAACTTCCAGGTTGAAAATAAAATGTGCTGTCAAATTTCTTTTGACATGCATCAAGAATATTGTGTAGATATTCCATTTCTTTCTAAATATATTGAAACGACCAAAATGGTTCCTAGAATGATAACCACATGAATATGATTATATATTCTATAGTGTTATGGGAATTTATCTACGCACGCTTTAACGCTCCCAGCGAAAAATAGCTATAAAAGTCAATATTCTAGCAGACCACCCGTACAGTTGGAGCGAACACACAAGCTGAGAATCTTCTCATGTGTATGTTTTTCACTACTGTTCTTTCTTAAAATGTTTGTTTACTTAATTCTGTATTGGTGTCTTTATCTTTGCCCATTACACGGCCAGAACTTGGCACCGATGACCTATAACGACCCTTGAAGACCAAGCGATTCTACATGGACATTGTCGATATTGGTTCAACATTAGACGCACGCGATTCGATTTTCTAAACACACGCAATCCAGAAAAGAAAACCGAACGAAAAGAAGAGAAAATAACTCACAGTAAACTTAAACTTGAACTAAAGCCGCTAAATTACGATAACTCATTTTTCGCACTAACTTTATTTTGATAAAAAATATGTACTGTTCCAGATCTATTATTTTATAAAGTACTTGTCATTCTGTGTGTGAGTAAGAAATTAAAGATAAATGTTTATTGATTAAAAGAAAAGTTTTTCACAGCAATTACATTCTAGAAAAATACAGACAAACGTGAACGAGATTAAATCCACATTGCTCTATTTTCTTGAAGTTCAAAGCGGGACAGAAAGAAATGGATAAATTTTAAAAGATATATGAGAAGAACGGTTTGAATTTCCAAAGCTTGTTGAAGAAGCAAAGCTCGCATCAGAAAAACAAACTGAAATAACACAAAAATCTCGCAGAAATACAACTACTTATTCAACAAAAGTAACTAAAAACGGGTAAAATTAGTGGAAATGAAAATGCGTTTTAACAAATCACGATTTGGGGTGCAATAGACACTTTTACATATTCTCCGCTTATGTGAAGAAATTTGGCTTAATACTCCACTCGAAGATTATTATCACTGTCCTTTACAAAGCCCTGAAGAACATTTCTGAGACTTAATAGATGGAAAATGGTGTGTAAAATCTACATCAGTGAGGCATCTATTAAAATACCAGTAGCAAAAAATGTTCTAAGTTTCTCAGTATCATCACGCGGTCTGGGTTGAAAAGTTCGAATATCAACCCTTCGCGGTAAAAGTCGTTGCCGCAACCTTCTAACAAGTCATGGATATTTTTCTGGGCGATTTTACCTCGAAGTTGCATATTTGAACAGCCAAACGAAGAACAACACACGGAACATGTTCATAAAACTGCGTACGATGTAGGAGTACGATGTTGATAAGTGATATATAGTGAATCTCTTTAGACTATTAAAATTCATCAACATTAACATATTAAAATGAAAGTTGAGGGAAGGAAATTAGTAATTGATGAGGACCTTTTTTCTACTTGACTCTGTCTGGGATAAACATTTTAATATTACATTATTACTTTTGGTAAGTAAATTGTCATTATCAACTTTATTTATTCTTTAAACTTTAATTTTAACCGTACTTTGAGCAGTGCTGTGATACTTTCCTTACTAAAATTACAGTATTATACTTGGTAAGTGTAGCGGGGACAGGGAAATATACACGTTTGTTATAATCAGCGTTGTTCGGGCAAAAAAGTGGCATTATTAACATTACTCTATTATATTTGGTAAGCGAGGGGGTAACAAACGCTTTTGTTCTACTTGGAGTTGTCTTGGGAAATAAATGACAATTACAGTATTATATGTAAATTTACCGCGGCTATTTTCATTATCAACATAATTTCTCTTCATATTATTGTGAAACCTATTGGGAGGAACGTAATTATCAGGCATGACGAATTTCATTGTTTTCTTTTATTTGGGATTGCCAATAAGCAATAAATGTAAGAGTAAAGTATTACATTTAAAAGAGGTGGCTCCGGTAAATGAATTACATTTTTTAAACAATAAAACACATAAGAACGGAGTTAACTGAGAGTAGGAGAAGAGTGGGTTGGAGAGGTGGACGGAAAATAGGGGAGAGGGAACGAGAGACATATATAGAGACCAGTAACGTTAGAAAGAGGGAGGGAGATAAGAGATACTATAGTTAGTTAGTTTGCTTAAAATAGTTTTTTCTATGTTCATACTAAATCCTATATATAAAAGTCAAATTATATCAAACCAACTTCAATGCCGAATATTTTTATATAACTAAATAAGTTTATTATTGCTATGGTAACTCACCTATACGGACTACTTGGACTCTTCCACCTACCATAAAAAATAAATAAACCTGCTTCATTTCGTTGGGGCGCACCCCAACCAGTTCACTCTTTTAGGAATTTCGGTTTATTGAAAACTTGGGGGTGGGGTAATACCACTCGAGGATTTGTTCTCGACAATCAGTCCAGTAGGAACTGGGCCATTTCGGTGGCCTTTTATTTGCCGGGCTGAGGTATACTGTCCTTGGTTGTCCTAGGAGGTGCACGCTCCTGTGCATTGCCTCCCCTCTTTAGGGTGGAGTCACATTATTGCTTATTCTATTTTCATTCAATATACTTGTTTTCCTTAAACTCCGAGTTCATATTTTCTTTTCCGGCCCATTTACAGAGTCACAACAATAATTAAATAAGTTATCTCTGAATAGCATATTCTATCGGAACGTATACAAGCCAAATGACTTGTATATAAATATAATGACATTTACTGCTTGAGATGTATCAGTATATTTTGATGAATATATGGATATGTCTGCTTGCGTGATTGAATACGTATTCATTTATGTTTCCTGCCATGTTTATGGCGATATGATAATGAATAATCTGATTCAGGGCAGTTCGTGGTGTTTATTCGTGAATATACTGAATGAATTTGTTCATACGCAACACTCAAAGAGTTCGTACATCCATAAGTATACAGTCTCATCATTAACTCTCTAGCAATGCTCCACCGTAATCTTGATTTGAATAATACGCTCCAATCCCATGTGCATTGTTATAGTCTCGACAATCAAATAAATAGATGAATAATTCATGTATTTTACGCGGGGCTCAATGCGTCATGAGTCTAGTAAATAAAGACATGTAAAATTGTCTGCTTCAAGTGAAATGTTTAAATTCAATGTCAAAACATCGTTGGTAAAGTTATAATGTTGTATTACTATTCTAATTATATGACTAGCAAATGCAAACTGTCGACCAGCATAAACCAACCGTTTCCAGCCCTGAAGCCCTATATCACAACTTCGTTTCTTATTTTCTCATTTCTAGGATTTGTTAGTTAATTTTTTATTCATAAATAAAATGAATAATAGCAGCTTATTTTCAACAAGTTTTCCAAATTCGAAAAGACCTGATATTTGATTAAATAATATAAGAAATAATAGAGGATCCCTCATGACTCCTGGAGATGTAATGTCTAATATGACGAGGCATAGCAACACCTGATATAGTATCCAGGCGCGACGTTACACCCTCGGTGAGAAGGACCCCTATTCCGTTTCATGTTATTCATGTAAAAGTTAGAACTCCCAATATAAATTCTGCGCTCAATATAGTATATCAGTTATCTTCACTCAAATACACGCTTTTAAAAGGAGTGCGAACTGTCTGTGTCTGACACGCACAGAAAATGACCTACATATATAATATCTACGTCTCATGACGAGAAATATGACGTTTTTCACTGATTTTGAGATTATATTATCGGTGTTCTATTAAGTCGTATCTAGTATGGCCAATAATTGGCAAAATTAAATGCACACACAGGATTGCTCTCAATGTTTAAACAAGTTCACCAAAAAATGAAATCACGAATGAACTTCGCCGGTGTACGCGTAATACCTACAGTAATCGACAATAGTGTTAAACACAGTGACATTATTACACCGATGTATATACTTTGTGAATACCCTCTGCCATGTTTTTGTAGAGTGTTGTGTTGGTGTTGTCATATGTTTCTAAACTACCTAGCTCAATTAAATTAACAATTTAAGATATTCAAAACTCTCAAACGTGATCTCCTTTTGGGTTGATATTGTCCACTTTCTTGACTTCACTGGGGAGTATATGCCATAAATTATTAACCCCTTTATAGAATACTTTTGGACTATCAACATGCAGAAAAGTATGGCAATGTTCACCATTCTACTACAACTCCAGTTATGAACATCAACAGCTACGCTAAAAAGACCAGATTTAGTATAGTCGAGTTATTCGTATATCTTTGACAAGATTGTTCCCTTGATTGAGAAATACGCGAGTAAATCTTTGATAGGCATAACAACGCGCGGGATACAAAGAGTTACATTACTATCTAAACAAAATGTAATGTGTAAGAATAATGCTTCTTTATCGATACTAATTGCTTCGAAGACATAGACAACGTACCTGCAACACATCAAGGCATTTGAGAGGTTTTACTTAACATGCGTTTTGAAGATTTTAAACGTTGATTGAGCATCGGTTACACGAGAAACCTCTGTTTTGCAAATAAGCGTGCATTTTAAGTACTCATATTCTCTTGTCCGAGCACTTATATGGATTGAAAACGATATATTTTCTTAAACAACTCTTATATGAGTATAGTAAACAATCCAGACGCAAGCTAAATAAACGGCTTAATAATTTAGTAAAAGACAACCTTTAAGCATGAACATGAACGATCGGTTTGGCAATAGTCAGTTTATGACGGAACCGCCAGGGGGGCCCTCCCTGCAATTACATTTGCACCCCCTGAAATTAGTGATCCAAAAATATTATAAATATAAATACTCTTATATTTCGTAGTCAACTATACTTCTTCATTATGAACCAGTATTTACTTTTGTGTAATATATTTTACAACAAGGCCGGTTAAGGGGCCAAGGCGCTGTGGCCCTGGGCAACCCACCAAGAGGGGTCCTCGGACCAATTTTTAACATAATTTCCGATTTCAAAAACGCTTCTTTGGATTTTATTTTGTTTAAAATTAATTTTCCATACATGGTACTAATGATACCATAATAAATATTTACGGATTTTAAACTACCAGTTAAAATAAATCTATTGATTATGATAACATCTAAATATGATTTAAAGTCATGTTACCTTGTAAAAAGAAAAGAATTAAAATGTACACGTTCTCAAACTCAAACATAACTTCGCTAGTTTCAGATCAAGTGCGAGGGAAACAAAGCCTCGATGCTTTTCACCTGTTTCCTGCTTGGGGAAAGAGATTGTCAGTGTATCAGTCTTTTTTGTCAAATTACCAAATATATATTTTTAAATATTGTTAATTCACACTATTTAATATTATAAATTATCAATTAAATAATTATTATCCAAATGATGTAATATAAACACAAAATGAATTCACGTTGTTGGTCTGCTAGCTTCTTTTAAAGATTTTTTTTAAATTTAAAAAAGTGTTGTCTTCATTCAAAAGATAGACATGAATACTAGCAACCCAAATTATTTTCGAATGAAACTGGGAATAAGTTTAAAAACTTATTTTTGTATTTTATCACGAATCTCAAATATGTTTTTTTCTTTTTGTTGTCAGTGGCAACTGTTAATTTAAAAATGCTGAATGTTACATTCAAAATTCTTGAAATTAATATAGAAAAACATCCAAGATTTCAACCGAGATGAAATTGAAAGAAAAACACAGCATTGGTAGGGTATAAACCCCACGTACAAGAGGCGAGCCAAAAAAGGCTTGCGATGTAGGGTGGGATTAAGTGAATTAGTGAATCCAATGTTTTTTTCACACATATGTGAGAAGCGGAAGACTTTGGCGTCAGTTCTTTTTTTGATTTTGATTTTTCATGTCTGTGTGAACTAATAGTGAAAAGAAATGTCAAAATAAATAAAGAGTGGATAGGGATATGGAATAAAAAATAAAATAATAAAAAATATTATTGGTTATTGAAACAGTTTGGTTACATGTTCATTTTATTAGAGCGAACTACTCTTAGAAAGACTAGAGGACATTTTTACCAACATAAATGTAAGTGCATATATTTCTTTTCTTTTTTGTTAACTCTATTTTAAAGAAATTTAAAATGTGTTTTTAGAAAAAAATAATTACTAATAGCAATTTTTAAATTATTAATCTTTGGATGTTCAAATAACTGAAAATCGTAGGCTATGCAATCCTCCAATATTTGTAAATAAATATTTTTATATAAGTATGTATTAATACGCTATTGTTTTGAAGCTAATGAAATCGATTTATCTACATTAAGTTTCTTTTTAAAGAAGCAACAACTAGTCTCATTTATTTGGAATTTTTCTTGAAGAACTCTATTCATTTATTGCTGTAACTTTTACAACAAACCAATAAATAACACAACTAACATTTGTTGTTTAAAGAAAATAAAACTTAACGAAAATAGCCCGTGTTTGTAAACACGGGCTATTTTCGTTAAGTTTTAAAAAAAGCAAAATGTTCAAAATTAGTTCAAAAAACAACATCAAACAAAGTTAATCTAATCATAATGTTAATTATTAATTATGATCTTAATTATAGAGTTCTGGATTAAAATTTCTTGTGAAACATGTCTTTTCTTGTGAGATTCTTTTTAAATAAATATTATTTGAGAAAGGAGAAATTACTATAAGTCTGAATGTCTTGCTTCCAAATACCACCTATTTAGAAGCAATACATCGAGACTTATATTTTTACACCAATATTTAAAAACAATGTAAGAAATAGATATTTTGTAAAAAAAAAAAAGGGGTGCCCTGAATATTCGGCAAATAAAAATTCGGCAACGGAAAATTCGACAAAGGAAAATTTGGCAATTGTGGCAAAGTAGGAAAAGTCGGTAATTAATTAGGGAGGATTTAAGAACCGTACTTGCGGGGGATATATTTGTAAATAAAGAACACTTATTGTGTTATCTTTTTGATACTTGTGCAGTTTACGGACCGGGCTAAGTTTTAGATTAGATTTTCAAGTTAAATTCAATTTTTACGATATCTTTTGTTTATTACATTGTTAGGTAAAAGTACAGAATAGTTTACAAAGCCATCCCACACTTCCCCCTATGTTAAGAATGGCTTTCTAAATAATGTTATTATTTCAATCCGGTTCGTAATTAAATTACGAGATTAAATCCATCATAATGCATTTAGGTTTCTTTGTAAAAAAGTCAGCCATTTTAATATTTTGTTAATAATTGAAAAAAATATCAATTACTTCGTGTCTGTTCCAAATTTGAAAGAAAATTTGTTTTCCTTGTCATGAAATACATTTCTAATTTATTTTTTGTAACTGTAATTCAGTGTTTTAATCTCGTCGGAAAAGAGGATGTGTTGAAAATCGGCCGCTCGTCGAGTCTTTTTTTTCTGTGTGCGTACAGTGGAAGATTTTGATTTGGTACTCCGACAGTTGCTGGAGAACACCGTACTCGATTTGGAAATGCTCAATGTGCAGTGATCAAAGCTGCTGCAGTGTGTAACACGTCATCAGAATCATTCATGGACAGTGAGACTGTAGCAGCCACCAATAGAGACTACTTTTGAATGCGTCCCTGTGAGCTGGCTTGTCCAATCAAATCACAGGGCGCAGTAATATCGTTAGTTCCGTAAGAGACTACTTATGTCCCCTTAGGGTTCGAGGAAGAAGATCAGACAACCTCCTGGCACCAGCTTGCATACATCGCAGAGAGCACCAGCGAGGAACGAGGAAACTCTCTTTCTCCTGCCGCCGTCGCCTCACTCGAAGAGTACTACCATCTTTACCTGAAGAAATCCACGGGCGGCCCTAAGAACTCTTATATTCTTCCTCTTCTTCAGACGGACACTGTCCCATTCTCTTCTACCTATACCAAACGGTATAGGTAACCTTGAGTTAATAAACCCCTTTTTATAGTTACAGAAATAATTTTCGTTGTTCCGTTTCTTTACGAGAAGATAAGAGAATAACCCCTTTCATCCTCTCATCATCTCCTAACAAGACGCTGAACCAGCTAGGTCAACGGTTTGGTGTTTTGGTAAAGTAGAGTGAGATGGAAATATTCAAGAACTACATTACGCGACGTCTCCCTACCGAAGATCTTGAACTTTCAGAATTATTCGAACAATGTGACAGGGATATTTTTCCATCGGTGCATAGAGTATTGCAATTGCTCCTTACCATCCCAAAGACCTCAGTAATCGTTGAAAGACTATTCTCTTCAGTGAAGCGCATAAACACAAGAATGCGATATTTAATGTCAACAGAGAGACTGACCTCACTCTGCCTCATATCCTTTGAAAAAGATTTGCTGAAAAGCATTGACAGAGAGCGCATCCTTGCGCATTTCGATAACTGAAGTAGCCACCTGATGTTACGAACTTTATGTTATTATTACTGTGTTTACTATGCTTTATGTGCTTTACTATGCTTATGTTGTTATTTACATGTACCTACCGAAATACACAACAATATATCTAGATTATATAAAAGAAATTGAAAGTTTTTTTTACTACTTATTTATATTTATATATCAGTACACACACAAACACACACTGAACCAAAACGTCACTCATATTAGAATATAAATATTACTCTTGCCCCCCCAAGTTAGAAGTCTGGCTACGTGCCTGTGACGGAAGCAGGAGACTTTTGGCAAGGCAACTAGAGTATCGCATCGTGAAAACATTCGCAGGAAGTAGTGTGTGTCTAATGTATTAAATACATTTTATTTCGACTACGTGTAGGGTTCATGTTGCTGGGCCCGTCTGTCAGTGGTTGATCTACTTGGCGGCATGAGATTCTATGACAGCAACACCTTACGCGAAGTTCAAACAGGTGAAGAACGAATTATAACATTAATCACGACTGCTGAGCCAACTTCGAATTTACAACTGAACATTTGAATCTTTAAGAAATGACCGTTTTTAAAATACAATCATATTATATAACTATATATCTATAATAAATGATAATAAAATAGCACTTTATGTTTCGGAACTTTTTTTCGATGAGGGTGTATCATTTGTAGAATTTGGTATACTATGGCTACTGCTCTCATTTAGCCGATGTAACATCCGTCATTGTGCAAGTGTACCTTGTCGAACTCTGGAATCTTTCTGTCGAACTCGGGAATCTGGATGTAATTTCATACGGACCCCTTTATTAGATCTACGTATTACCTCTTACACAATCAAGGACAATCACATTCCTGCTCTAACTCCTCAAATTGAGTTAATAATATGCAAAACAAAATATAAAATGTTTTTATTGCTGAGAATTGTATATTTGTCCATACCTTTTATATATTTATGACAAAGCCGTCATCATTTAAGTGATTGGATATTGAAAATTGTGTGAAAACTTGCATACGTGATTACAGATTTCAATACCACTTAGTAGTTATATATGGACAAGGAAGATACTATTTTTGATCCGAAAAAATGTCAATAATGTAAATAACACGTTTTACATATGAATTCCCCTGGTTAACGTTTTATTATCAGATAACTACATTAAGTAATTGTCTTACTAGTTAGAATTGCAGTTGACATGCGTGTATGAGTTGGATTAATACACACTTTTATACAGTAAAACTCATCAAAGAATAGATTCATGCATCAACCTCAAATGGAGTATGAATAATGATGATATATTAAATATGAAATTTAACTTCAAGCTTTTATGATTGTGTATAATATTTACATGACAGGATCAAACATTCAATATAGTTTTAAATATGGGAGAAGTACAGAAAATGCATATTCTAAGTGAAATATATTCGAGATGAGTTTACTCGTGGGCAAACATACATCCATCAACAATACTTATTGGATATAATTGAAAATAATTGAATTGAAGAAAGTAATCAACAAGTATGTGGTTAAGTACAAAGTTTTATCTACACTATCGAGTGGCAAAGTGAGGTGTGTCGCATGCCTATCTATTCTTATGAATTACTAGAAACAGCAACCCCCATTAAATTGATGATATAATATCATCTGAGAAACCTGTTACACAAATTGATATTTTCAAAATATTTTTCAAGACATGCGAAGTAAGTAGTACTTTAGCGTTGTGGAATACAAAATAAGATATCTGAGGATTACAATATATAAGAAACATCTACGATTCTCTGATAGAGAAATACGATTATGCGAATAATTAAATTATATTTAATAATATCGTGTCTGTATGAAATAAGAGGCGTTCACTTAAATGAAAAATACTGTTACAAGTATTTTGCGGGAAACGTCATGTGATTTACTGATCAAATACATTGACGAAAACACAGAGAAACGTTTGCTAAACAACCAGGTTTGAATCAAAACAGTTTTTGAACAATAAGTCCATAAATTGAGGGGGTTACTTTTGATTCAAAGAACATTTTAGCGCAAATGTATAACTTGCGAAAATCAAGCAAATCACGGAAGACATGAAGGGATATAGTAGCAGTGGCTACGCTGAAGCCCACAAAGTCCAGGTTGTGAGAAGTCAATGGTCGAGAAATAATCAAATGAATATGAAAAGCTTTAGGTAGATAAGTTTGAGGCAGCTATTAAATGGGGAGGAATGACAATATAATTAAAATGAACTTAGGGTGGGAGACGTGAAAGGGGGACTGACATTTTAGTGTTTGTGAGGCCATTTCAATTATGTTTTGGTATGTCTTTACGTTGTTGTTTGTACTGGCAATTCAGCAACGAACCACACACACCGACAGTTTTGGTCAGAACGGAAGCTTTAAATGCGAACATTTAAAGTGTTATGTGATTTCTGTCAGTAAGGCTGGTCTACTTGATTACATGTTAAATTCACAGACGTAATTTTAAAAACATGCCTATATTATATAACTTTTGCAAAAAGAAACGTCTTAAACTTCATTTTTATTTACATATAATTTTACCTTATTAATTATGTTACATGTATTTTACAAGGTCAACAAGTGTACTTCTCAATTTATTTCCACAGATCTACGTTATATAGACTTTTCATTAGTTTTGTATACACTTCAATGTGTTGAGAGCTCATTTATTCAACACTTACAGCCCACAACAATTAATATGTATAGCTAGTGTTGTGAAGTTGTCCAACAGTAAATAATAAATAAAGGAAGTCAAGTCGAGGGTTGGTTTAACAAGTGTATTAATAAAGTAAGAAACTGACTAGCACTTGGCTAGACAGTTACAAGACTGTTCTTTGTCTTCTCTGTGTCTCGTGACTCTGGTGACTCGCACTATTGATAGTGACAACCGGTGCATTTTCTCCTGTGTAAGAACGGCCGGTGTAACACTAAGTAAACACAAACTGTGTAAAAATACTTGTATGACGTTCAGAGGCGTGAGAATGAATTGCGTGAGTTCGTTGATATTCATTCTCAACGCCTATGCACAAGTGCCAGACTTTATTTATAATTGTGATTAATTTATAAAACATTCTCATTTTGAATATACGAGCGAACGCTTTCATGTGCTAAGTTACATTGGATTATTATTTTCTGTGATGAAACAAAATTGTAGAATAAGTGAAAAGTGTTTACTTTTGTGGTAGAGTAGATCGACCAACGTATTGGGGTGTATTATGTGCAACAACTGATGTATTATATTGCTATAATATTGCCTATAACTGAACTATATTTCTTTAATTCTCTGTCTTTATGTGTGTCTGTGGGCATCAGATTGATATGCACATGAATAAAATCTCATAATTACCACACGTGTCAGAAAAAGAAAAGTGGAATCAGGACTTAAATAACTTATCTATTTTATAGGAGTGTATCAGTGGTGTGTGCATCTTCAATAATGTTAACATCATAATTTGTTTAATTGCCAAATTCACCATATTAACAGGTTTTCAAGTTTTAATTCCATGTATGAAATGTGTGTAAAATATTTGATTCATTTCATAAGTAAACAAAAACAGTAGTTGGGAAATAGCATGCCATCCGCCTGCAAGATAAGTATAAGTCAACGACTTATCTAAGACTCACTTATCCATACTGCATGAAGTAACCAAGATGTTATGCCACAGAACGTTGATAACTCAAGAACTATTTATCTGAGCAGGCTGAAATGTTACATGGCGACTAGAGTTTCCAACAAGACTCATATCTTGACATGAAATTTGGAAAAATGTGAAGTTAAAATTCCCTCAAATGTGTACGTTGACTGTATTTTAAGTTAAAACCCAAATGTTTTCAGACACAAAATTTTATTGGATAAAATATGGACTTTGTACCTAGTCTCTTTAATGAACAGTACCGATATCATCGTTCAAATCGTGACTTTCAAATTTTCGACTGATATTAACTGAAACATGTGACCTATGTATCCCAAAGTTAAATCACTTCTACGTAAGACAATGAACTATAGTTTATTCAAGTTTGATTACTATTAGGCAAGCGATGTGGATGGTAGGCACTACACAAATAAACAGCGTGACCAATTTGACTGAAAACATATCCCCGTCTTGGCGAAGCTAATTAACTCTTATTTGTGGTGCATGACTGGCGTAAAACTTTCATCATGAACAAACCAATCTGTAATGCTGAGTCCAATTCTTACTTTGAATCGATTGTTTTTAACGACACACTGCAGCATTTGGGAAATATTCTCGCATAAATAGCTGAAATAGCGTATCTTTTCAGTTAGATGGTACAATAAATTCTTACCAATATATATTCTACTTTAGCATTAGATATAATAGAGTAATTATATGTCGCAAAATATTTGAAATTAACCAACAACATGACTTTTTGTTTGTCAACTTTGACACATTTTATAGGCTTGTCTCTGTTCATGTATGTGTGTATCGGATCGTATTGCCAACTGTATTTTGCATTTTTTTTAGATACACGTTTGTTTTTCTGACCAATCTGTACATGTGTCCATTTTTGTCCGGATCTTGCTTGTCACACATTGTCGGCCGTTTCCTCTCCGTCGTAGCTGTTTCGGGCATAGAAGATAACCTGCAATCTTACATATGAGTCTACACTAGCGTATTATATAAATGTTTAGTTTTAAATTCCCACTCTACGAAAATAAATCAAATAAAGAAGGTCGGCAAGTACAGTGATATTGGCAACAACTAATATGATGGTGAAAGTAAGAGAATATCGTTTGATGTACGTAAATAATGGTAAGGGATACTTGCACTTATAGATTGGTATGAAGAAAGCAGGCAATTCGTGCAGCCAATATTCACATAGCTTTAATTTCTGATGTACATTTTCGCTTGGCCAATTATTTAGTCCTTCTGGGCTTGCTCACTACCCATTGGTCGAGTTATCTTTTCAACAGGCTAAGCGATAGTATTATTTCCATCATTTTTGTGAACTTTTGGATTTTTTTATCTCTACGTTTTGATCAGGTGGTGAAATTGATTTTAGAGCAGAGCCAAACAATTCCAATTGGAGTTGCAGACAAAAAGTGAAATATATAGCTTGCAGGTGTAAATACATTCATGGTTTGTGTAAAATGTACATTTTTGGTTTGGTATGTCTGTTATTACGGCATCTCAACGATATTATTGAATAAGGAAACACTACACTCATCGTAAACTATCAATTGCTTAACCATATTTAGATTTTAACGCCAACTAACCACTTTATTATAGTATTTAATGACGAAACATGATCTCTATCGAAAACAGTTTATTGATCATTCTATGTTTAGATTTTTAATAGTAAATGAATATTTTTTGACTTATTTAATAACGTAACACACTACTTATCGTGTAAATAAGTCATTGATTCATACTGTTTATCTTTTGAACGGAAAATCAGAACGTGGTTTATTATTCAATGACTTCAAACGTCACTTATATAAAATCATTCATTTCACTTGTTAAGCTATTTAATTCAAATCTACAATTTCGTTGATGACATCAGGACGAAAAATACACACACTATAATCAATTCATTGTTGATTTAACAATGAATGGATTATAATATGTGTATTTCTCATCAAATAATCAATTTCTAAGTGATTAACTAACAGATGACAACATGTAGTATTAAATATTTATCTATTCATAAAATATATTTTTCTTTTTGTAATGATGCAACACAGCGTATCGTAAACGATTTATTTACTACTTGGTGTGTCTGGCTAACGTCAAATTAATACGTTTTCAGAATATAAATACACAAAACCTGTTGGACACGATTGATAGCATACAATAAATTGAACGTAAATCATTAGTCATATTTTCCAGAATTCCTCCAATATCATTTGAACTCGGCATAACTGATGCTAAATATCGCGAGGTTCTCTATTAAGTCAGTCCAACACTCACTTAAATCAGAAAATCTATTTTATACTGTATCAAATCTATTATTGTACATATAAAGGTACCTTTCCACTATAGCGTTGTATTGTCACATCTGCCTATTTTTTTGTCTTCCGAGTCGTGTTCCAATGCGCCAGCTCTGCGCACTTTTTGATGTTTCTCTCAAAGCTTTTTCTCTGTTGATACTCCTTCTTCCTTGCTGTACGTTACCTTTCAGGGGTGCATTTCTCAGACCTGACGATCACATGACAGTGTCGTGCCACGTCATTTGCATATTCTTTACAATAGCAAGTATATATTTATATCGAAACACTGATTGTTTGAGTTTGTTTTTAACTTCGTCATTTGTAATGTCGTATTTATATGGCATGTTACGGATCTTTGGAGAGCATCTCATCTCTCTAAGTCTGCAATTAGGTTCTACGAATCACACGGGCCCGGAAAGGTCGGGATAATCAGGTTGCGCATCAATCCGCTTTTATGGACTTTAGTTTCGCTAATGATGTTGTTGTCAGCACAATTCGCCAAAGAACTTAAAGGTAGGGACCGTCATCCGTCACAACTGCTCCAATGTACGTGAAACGGTTAAGGGAATTACGCTTCTGGTATCTGACTCTATATATAAAAACACTTTACATGCAATAACAAATTTCCAAGTTATTAGGCGAATTATTCATTCGTGTTATTGTAGAATATACCCACATTTTATTCGCTTTCAGGAATTTGTAGAGTGTTCCCGGTCAGACAGCTTTTTCAATCATAGGCATTTGTACAGGAAGTGAGGAGTAGTTTCACTCTCACCCTCACATCTACTGTCACTGCGACTCATTTACACCCGGATATCATTCATTCCAAGCACCGTTATAATTTCATTTATTTTCGCTCTTTCTTGCTATTTACTGTTTGCCACTTTATATTTAGTACTTAAATAATGAACGCTATTTCCATCTATATTTCATTTGGTGAGGCGTTTTCATTGGCTATTCCTACAATGTTTTACATTATAGATTAGAAGGATTAACATTTTAGTATATATGAAAAATGAACTCATTGTTCTCTCATCGTCGCTTTCATTATTCTTACTCTGTAATGTATATTTACTTTGAGGAATTGCAGATAAACATTTTCATAAATATAGTATTTATATTAAAATATATACATTTATGAACAAAACGAATAACATATTGACAATAAAAGAGAACAGGTCAGTCTTCAAAGTCTACATTACAATTTTTCTGAAGCAGTGACTTACATTATTCATACTTTCCATTCTTTCTGTTTTACTAAGTTTCCTTTTAAATATTTTAAAATCATATGTATTATTTAAAATGAACAATTCTTTACGCTTCATGTTTATGAAACAAGTGTACTTATAAAATTGTCTACACATACTCTCCCGGTACAAATTTCCATGAATTCACACAATACAGGGCGCCAGGTTATATCATGGGTATGTCTGATTATCGTACTTAAGGTCATCAGAAATGATAATTATTCATATATGAAAAATGAAATCATTGGTGTAATTTATATAAGTATTAGTGCGAACTCTGGAGAAACATTTTTAACGAAGGGTTACACTAGTATTTAGATTATGGAACAAGAACAAAAGCTTTAAAGGCTTAAATACGAAATAAACAGTTTGATAACGTAGCTTCTTAAGACTGAAACGCAAAAAAGTGCTAAAATAGTTTTTTTTAGTTAAAATACAAACATCAAAACGGCTATAAAAAAGGTTTTACGGCTAGAATAGAAAAAAAACAGTACTATCACATATGTTGTAAGGCTCAATTATATGATTAAATAGCTGTTCTAGGCTAAAATACTAGATATATAAGAGCTATAAAATAGCCTTTAAAGGCTAGAATAGAAAAACAACAGTACGATAATGTCGGCATATATATATATATATATATATATATATATATATATATATATATATATATATATATATATATATATATATATATAAGTGCACTACGCTGTCAATATTGTTAAACTTTCTCGATATTTATTCAGAAACATGTTCATATTTTCTATTGCTAGCATTTGTATAACAAATGGTGTATATTATTACTTTATTTCATATTGTAAATAACCAAGCAGTTTTTTTTATTTTATCAATGACGACGTGTCTTTTGTTTCGTTAGATCGTGACGATTTTTTTCTTTACTTTTTTATTCATAGCTTCAGAAATTTAGATATTCTGATATTTAGAAACAAAACATTTTTGCACGTGACATACATGTCGATTAATGATTTGTTTAAACTAGCGACACTATTCACAAGAGACCTGCATCCAAGGCATTACCACCTCCTTTCGGAAATAGAACAAGTAGATTGCCTATCGTCTATATCGTGAGTCATTACCAATTCAAATAGGGCATATTCAAGCAAAACTGATTGTATTGCTTCCATATATTATTAGTTGCTTTTAACAGTTGTGCTACGCCAACATCGGTTTCACTTTTTGTCATCTGTTATACTACCACATGGACGCACTGTCACTGTCAAGATATTAAGAAATACAGTTTGTTTGTATTACAACGAATTTTTAACCACATATAACGGTAATAGGAAGCCATACTCCAAGATATTACCTCTTAATTTCAGAGAGAATATGTGTATTTCCTGACGTCTGGTCGGCTTTAATCAGCTAGATAATTTTGTAACACTATATGCACCCGCACCGTTTCCGTCTGGATACTTATCAATTCGAACATAATTAGCCATGTGTTTTTCTTCATCTATTTCTGTTTAATATTATATAGTTTTAATGATGACGGAAAGGACGAATATAAACAATATATCCTAGAAATAATTTTGCTACTTTTTTACGACTTGCCTTTGGAACAGAATTATTTAAGAATATACAATATTTTACAAGTAATAATAGAAACTAATATTATGATATTATGATATTTATGTTGATGAATAATAAGACATATCCCTTAAAATATTTTTTAATGTTGATAATATTGAGATATTGTAGTTAATAATACTACGAATTTGATTCACAGTGATGAACAAATGAAACATTATAAACTCTATCTACTTCCTTTGTATCACATACAATGGGCATTTACCATTTCTTCCTTTGCATTGCACAGAGCTACATAATCTCCCTTGATAAATATGTATCATAGATCTAAATTAACAAATCTAAGCATGAGATATATACTAATAGTTGACATTTTGAAAATTACTTTTTATCAGTTTGTTTTCAGATTAAATCGAGTCATATATGCTTTATTCGAAATCGTTTAATGGTTTATTGCTGGGTTCTACGTATGAAACTCATATTTTATTACAGTAGAGTTCCATGACCAAGAATAACTACAGAAAACGAATAATAGTGACTGTACAAATCATCCTGTTCGCTTTTGGGGTTGCATCGTCGTTCTTTATGACATATTTTGACTATGTCGTTAGTCTGTCGAAACAATGAGCCGGGATATTTGCGTCCGCGCAGCAGCCCTGCATTTTGTAACCTGATTTGAATAAAAAGTTACCCACTACAAAATACCAGTCTATCCTGATATGTGACATAGTTTAACCTTTTTATCAAATTCCCGCTAGTTTATACGAATTAAGGATAAAACAGCAATAGAAATTACAATCTTTGTATTTACAAGGAAAAGTCTGTCTGATCTAGAATTCATTGTAGAAAAATCCCGCCGTTATGGAAAAACATAAAAGCTTAGATTATCGAATAATACTATTTTATTATAAGAAATGTTTCCAGTAATATAAGGCATTCCTCTCGTGATCGTCATAATTGTTTGTCTTAACTCAACATGTAAATTGTGTCTTGGTTTCGAACTTGTAATCCATCCTTCAAATGCATCTGCTTGTGTATGCATTGATGGCCACGACAAATATTTGTAATATTAATTCATTAAGTCTCCAAATCATCAGGGATATTGTTTCACAAATTTCTACCGTTTTTCTGAAATATGATGCCATTATTTAAGATCAGCGATACAATTATCAGATTGTGATAACCAACTGAATTTTTAAAATCTCCCCCACGTGATTATATACGACGAATCAATGCTTCGTATCTAACAGTCTGCGTTAACATAAGTAAATCAGAAAAGTTAATGTAATAGTGATCAATACACTCGGAAACATTTTTCCAATCATGTCTTATATTACGGAATAAAGGAAATAACAAAACTACGTATTTGGGTTAAATGCCAATTCATGTGTATGGTCTGTTTTACTCACATGGAGTACAATATTTGACAGATCCTATAGATAAACGGACGCTTTGTCCCATTAACTAAAAGGTAGTGTTGTACACAACAAAGGATGGAGCCGATGGGCCAAGGTTGGCGTTTGAAATATCTAAAACAAGAGTTATGGCTCCTATAATTCATACTAGTATATTCTGCAATGCCCTGTAGCGTAACGTATATAAGTGCTAAGTAATAATAAGTTTAAAGTGACAGTCTTCTGAGGGTTGAAGGTTTAATCCTCAGTGTAAGCGATATTAAGAATACAATTACGAATTGCTGAAGACTGATGGGACGAGAGCATGCTACACCCATGGATAATATTAATAGCTATGTTCAAAACTCCCGAGTTTGAGATAAAAATACTCAGTTCGACAAGGTGCACCTGAAGAAGCTCGGAGGTTACACCGGCCGAAACGTTGTGAGAATCACATCAAATATTAGAAAAGTAGTCCGAATAATCTTAATAATACGAAATTTATATTATAAATGAAAAATAGTTAAAATGTATTTTTAATTGAAATAAAGAAAACTAATAATATTATATAATTGAAAATGTATACATATTACATGAATTGTGATTATATTACGCTCGGGAATTTTGTAGTTCACTTTGGAATAATCTTTACATACTAATGTTATTTAAATACTCGTCTAATATGAACGGGGCACGATATTGGAACATAAAGCAATGTTATCTTTAAATGTATTGATAATTATCAATATTTAGATATGTAAATGAACTATTTCATTTAAATTGATAATCGGTTTACCAGATGCTTAATAATATTTTTAAAAGAATGGGTTTGTATTGAACTGCATTAATTGATATCATCTAGACAATTACGATTTAGAATAACTCAAATCTCGATGATAATCTGTTTATGATAATGGCATAAGATAAATGTGTGTTCTTTTATGAAACTCACATATTTCATCAGTGGCAGTGAAGAGATTAGAAGTAAATTATCTTTTGAAATGTGTTTTTTTCTTAATAATATTTTCATAGGTCAGGAGTATTCTTCTTCTTACAAAGTAATGACAGTACACACACATGCACGCCCACTAATACAGAAACCTACCCGTGCACATATCGATGAGTGTGATTACCTACTGGAGAGTTGGAATTACCTACTAGACATAATCCTTGATAGTTATCGGTTTCTCTGTGCAAGGGTTTGTCAGGACAACTTGATATGAGGATAGTTCCCCCTACAAGTAAACCCTGATTAAACCTTCTAAAATAACATACTCCACTAGACTAAATGAATACCTGTCCTGGAATATGGTAAGACTAAGAAAACACAAGAAATATATACTATGAAATAGTTTACTGATCAATTTGGGAAAGGAAAATTAATATTCTTAACCTGTTTACTGACTCAACGTTTGAGAAGTAAAGGGGAGCATTAATAGAATATTCTAATATCAATGTATCTCATATAGAGATCGAGTGGTATCCCCAGCTAGAGGACCCTTGATTTCTGAGAAGTTCGATTGAAGTAAAATGAAACAAAAAAGGCCTAATAAGCATATTTAATTATATAAGCTACACACGAACTGATCTGCTGATTATTATTTGCTTCATTCTTATAAACGCAAACAAATAATACAATGAGACAAATAATTATTATGTTCCTGCTATAGATTTGTGTTAAATGGTCTTTCACTTTTCGTGCTTGTTTCTTACCACACGCAAAGCGGGGAGTATAAACACGTTACTCCTTTGACAATATCCGTAGCAAAATCTCAGATTGACACAAAATGAATATCTGAAATAAATATCATGAACATGCACAGCGGCATGCATAATAGATTAAAAGTGACGTCATTCACTATTTATTCACTTAGGAAAAAAGATCTTTCAACTAAATCATAACACATGTTTCCATCGAAACCCATTATATTTTGTTTACCACTAGAATAAACATATTTACATCGCATCTGCACCAATTGTTTCTCATAGTTTTCTTCCTTTTATTGTATATAAACTTAGAAATGTTAGCTTAGAAAAGACAAGCCCATGCTGCACACTTTTATGTGCAGTAAACACTGGCATCAAAAGTCTTTGAAATGTATTCTAATGCAACCTTTCTTTCAACCAAGAATGAGCACACTAAACGAATCCCCTAATGACACTTTTTTCATATTTGTAAATCTTTTCCACTAAGACATACATATTTATGAAAATCACAAATTATTCTGTGAGTTTCACATGGTTTTCCAACAAATATTTAATGATGGACTCGTGTTAATATATTTAATCTCAGACATGTGTTCGAATATTTAATGACACGAACGTTTTCAAATATTTAATGACGGACGCGTATTAAAATATTGAATGAGAGACACGTGTTACCATATTTACTGGAAATTCCGCGTTCAAATATTCAATGAGAAGGGCATGTTCAAATATTTAATCACAGACAAGTGTTCAAATATGTAATCACAGGCACATGTTCAAATATGTAATCCCAGACACGTGTTCAAATATGTTATCACAGACACGTGCTTAAATATGTTATCACAGACACGTGTTCAAATATGTAATCACAGACATGTATTAAAATATGTAATCACAGACATGTGTTCAAATATGTAATCACAGACATGTGTTCAAATATGTAATCACAGACACGTGCTCAACTATGTAATCACAGACACGTGTTCAAATATGTAATCACATACATGTGTTCAAATATGTAATCACAGACATGTGTTCAAATATGTAATCACAGACACGTGTTCAACTATGTAATCACAGACATGTATTCAAATATGTAATCACAGACATGTATTCAAATATACAATCACAGACACGTATTCAAATATGTAATAACAGACACGTATTCAAATATGCTATCACAGCCTCGTGTTTAAATATGTAATCACAGACACGTGTTCAAATATGTAATCACAGACATGTTTTCAGAAATGTTATAACAGATGCACGTTTAACTATTTTATGACAGACACGTTTACAAAGATTAAGTCATGAATGTTTCAAAATATTTATTGACACAGACGGGTGAAATATTTAATGAGGTGTTCGTATTGAAATATTTAATTACATACACGTATTCAAATATTTAATGGCAAGCAGGTGTATAAATATTTAATGACATGCATGCGTCCAAAGATTGGATAATGGTCACGTGTTTAAATATTTAATGCTGGGCATGTGTTCACAGATTTAATGATACGAAGTTATTCAAATATTTAATGAAATAGACGTGTCCAAATGTACAATGCCAAGTACGTGTTCAAATATTTAATGACAGAAATATGTTCAAATATTTGATGAAGAACATCTCTTCCAATATTTAATGGCAAGCACGTCTTAAAATATTCAATAACAGTCACTTGTCCAAATAATTAATCACGATAATAAGGACAGACACGTGCGTTCAATCCTGAGTAGATTTAATGTCACTTTTTAATTACTTACAAATAAATATTATTGTAATATTAACATAATCGTTTTCAGACAATGAAGAGTTTGATTTATGGAAACGAAGTTAGAAAAAAGGATTTCACCTCGTATACCTTTAATCAATAAATATGTTAAAATACATTTAAGACTTACTCCCTTTTAGTGTATCACATTACTATTACCTTGCCTCCCCTCTTTGGAGTGATGTTAGTCGTTAACTACTTGAAGCGGCCCGAGCGGGGAATGCCAACGGGCTGCCCAGGCATTTTTTGCGGGAACAGAGTGCGTCACCAAATGTCACTTTCCGACCTTGTGTCACATCTTCCTGCGGTGAGAGAGAGAGGTAAATAATCAGTCGGTATTATATGATTACCAACACGTTGTCAAAAGTTTCTATTTTTAAGTCACACATTTTTTTAGCTTTTGGTATTTTTAATTCATATGTTCGCATCTTTCATCTGTACTTTATAATTGTTTCACGATGTTAACCATAACTATCTTACGTTATCTGCATGATATATCGTTAATCTTCTAATTTTTCATCAATTTATTGGTCAAGTTATACAATCAGGAACTGACAAAGATCTCACATATTCATACATATCTGAATCATTAATGTTTTACCCAAAATGCCCCATTGGTTGTGATTCATTGATATTTACCTCATTCAACTACACCTGATCACAGGGAATCGCATATGCTTTACTCGTTTTATAACATTTCTGTAGATTATCTTCACATTTACAGTGAATAAATAGGAGTATTGTTAATAGAATCACGATGAAATAGAATGCGTCTTAAACATGTTTAAATAAAACGAAACGGATCCGTTATAAATGTATAGGAGCTCTGAGTATGTGTGTATTTTTGTTGGAAATACGAACATCACTTGATTAATAATTGTATCATTGCATTAATCGATGGAGTTACATTATATTCATGTAGTATGCTAATTTACTATCGGGTTAGTTTCTCAGTTCGAGAAAATAGAAATCGATAAAGAATCTTCACAGAGATATTAGAGAGTCTATAATAGTAATGCGTTAATTATCAACAAAATATAATATTATTCATTAAATTAATTGTAAATAGTACTAGTTTATGGCTCTGTTCTTGCGTGGGTTTATGTGTGTGGTGCCCGCCATTTTCTATACGCATGCACACATTTCTGCGTACATAATTATGACAGCGAGTGTCCAAATAACACCTTAATGTGTATCGTTGTGTATTTATACATGAAGAGAGAAAGTGTGTGTGCGTATGCAGTAGTAGTCATAGTAGTAGATGTAGAAGAATGTGTACGAGGAAGTTGTGTATTGGTTACTGGCTCATAGTGGTGTCCTACATAGTGTAACACATTTTGTCAACGACATATTAAATACATGTTTTTAAAACCGTAAATGGCAGCGATTTCCTCCCTGACACCGACTGACTGGCGAGTGCAAAAATATGGCGTATTCAGCTAAATACGTCAGTGTTGGGATGATGAACATTATTGGTTGGCGGAACCTACTTGATATCAGTTAAATTATGTGGTGTTATTCTTACAAAATTTCGGTCGAGGTAATCTCCGACCTTCTTAAGGTGTACAATGTCGAACTCAGGAATCTTTCTGCCGAACTTGGATATCTGTCTGGAATTTCGAACGGTTATAGCATGATCTCGTCTCGTCAGCCAAGGTAATTTTCAATTGTCTTCTTAGTATCGACCTCACGAAGGATTGCACCTTTAACCTCCAGAAAAATGTCACTTAGAACTGAATTTTACTTAGTACTTAATTTGTTACTCCGCCGGTCCTTGTGGACAATTTTTGTATGGATTTTGGGATCCTTAAACGTATTATTATATGCATAATTTAACAATTTTCACGCCCTTTTAAATATCCGGGATCTTTCTATCATAACGTATGTCATCAGATGAAATAAACGGTTGTACACTTCTTTGGAAATATTTTCATTGGCGTTCTGCGACTACGTTCTACGGGGGTTTCGATCCAAGAGGTTGTAATTCATCGACATAGTATTCGAGTTTTCAACTGCAGTAACCATAATCATATCCAATTTAGTGACATATTATATCAAGACACAACCCGTTGGGTGATATCACGCAATTTTAAACAAGGATATTTACTGTTCAATGCTTCCGTTCCACAATATAATCTGCATCGTTCCTAGTAGCAGCGCTTAAAGACCGCCTGGCATTTCACAATCCAACCTCCGTTATCCCAAAACACTACCCTAACTGGTCTTCACTCCAAATAGCTCCATTGAGAACGTCCCTAAAAATATCGATTTGAACGAGATAAACTATTCCACAGTCGGTTAGGTTGACTGTTAACTTTTGCCGAACAATCACTATCCTAATTAATAGACTTACATTTATAAAATCAGTTTGTAAGACAAAGTCGTTCCTGAAATAACATCGTTTCAGTTAAAGAGGACATGACGGTTCATTTGATCTGATTTTTACTTGCACCACTTTTACAAATAAATGAAGATATAAAACTAGAGAAATATAATTAGATAGATATTTAGCTGGGGAGACACATGGGGTAATTTGTTTCGCACAAAGTTGTGTTGCGTTACGGTACGAAGTTAAACCATATCGGGTTAGTGTTAAAACTGTGATTTTCATATTATTTTAAACCGACTCAAGAAAAAGGAAACTATATGAGAGACAGATAAGTCTGTCGTTAGGTTGTCATGACCAATCAATATCGTAATGAATGCATGCAGATTTAAAAGTCATTTCGTACGACAAATTGCTGTGTTACAACTAAGGAATTCAGAGTAAGAAAATATTATTTTTATATTTTATTAAAACCCAATTGAAATTAAGAATAATCCGATGTAATCAGAAAAAAATGCAACGATGTACTATATTAAAATAGTATAGCAATTAAGCTGCACAAAGTGTTTTTTGGTTGACCGAATTAAAACTCAACAGATTCAGGGCTTAACACGTCTCTGGCGGCATTAATAAAAAAAGTGATGAAACTTATTAACGTTTAAATGTGTAAAATTGTTATCCATATCGGATTATTAGTTTACAAATTAAAGTTGGTTAACTGGAGCTACTTTTTTGGATTCATGGGAATCGCTCTAGACACGGCATGATGCCACATGATCTAAGGAGCTAAACACTACTACTTTAAGGTAACAAACTAGCCAACAATAAGTGTTAGATTGAGAGATTGCGACCCGGAAACAGCTATTCATCCCCTCTTGTCAAAAACATCGCTCATAGAATGTGAGTACTACAAGAAACAAATAAGGAAAGCATTCTGAATTGCATGTATTGATAAAGCATTTCTCTCTGCTAGAAAAAATACTGCGTAAGCAAAGCAATGACTTGATAAGTTTTAGTTTAAGTCAGACATTAATCCGTCGTAATCAGCTTTAAACGCGATCGTACAGACACAAACTATGCTGAACACGCAGATCGCTGTAAATTCCGCAGTTGTTCTAGACAGCATTAAGAATGTGAACCGCTACATTTTTACCTATTGCACATGGAAGTGGTCTGAGATAGCAGTTGAAGATATCAGAAGACATTTACTCTAACATTTGCAAATACATTTTGTCAGTTAGAATATCGTTCAATAGTTGTGTTCCAAGCCGGTTACGCGTTTGATCGAGACAAAACAACGCGTCGATGATTCAGAGTTGACAGCAACAAGGAAATACTTTCACAGTGACCAAAGAAAGCAAGTATTAGTCCCCGGATTTGGGGATGCGCAAGGTATTTTTTCATCGATCACATTGGGAAAAGAAATAACATACACGAGCGAATTAAATATAGCATTATTAATTAAATTGCAGGGGAATATCGCCCCCAAAAAACCGACACAACATAATGAAAAATATCTCAAGACAATTCCTCGTGTCAAATGTCGACAGCAACGATTGCAGAACTACATAAATAGTACCGCGAATCGATTTTGCTCCCAGCCTATTCTCCAGCGACAACTGTCTGTTTCAGACCTGAATACAATACGTTAGATAAAACACATTTGACACCAATGGAGTGGTTATATCGGTAACTGGGGCGTATTTTAATGCAAATATAATCGTTTTACAAACACGTCATAAAACTGTTAGAGAAGCGTTGGTATCAGTGTGTCATCCTGTAAAGTGACCATTTTGATGAATAAGTAGAATTTACTCATAAGATTCTTGTTTTACTAGTTAGGTTTGAACTAATTGAGTGATGTCTTATTAGTGCTTAACGCTAATATCAACAAGATAGTGTAGGTTGATATTAAAGAAGCATCTGTTCTTTTTACCATTGAGGATGACAATGCCATGCGTACCGCTATTTAAGTTAAGAGGAAACATAGCGTTTTCCAAAGTTAAATAAGGGTGTAAGTCTATCAGGCATTTAACGTTATATTTTAATAAACGTCAAATTCAGCGATGATTATAAATATTTATTATGAAATATTAAATACACTATTTTTTGCATTTTTAAAATCGATTCATTAGACTCTAAATGATCGTTCAGCAAAAACAAAACGTGATTTAATTGCATTAATTGATATCATCTGGATAATTTATTTAGAATAACTCAAAACTCGATGCAAATCTGTGGCAATTATGGCAAAAGATAAATGGTTGTTCTTTTATGAAATGTCTTCTTATCCGATCGTTTTTATTATATGCTACAACTCGTAACTTATATAAAATGCTGTATTTTTACAAATATAATAAGCTTTTCTACTCCTCCATTATGAACTCTTCACGGCCGTAAACCTAAAATAGAGAATAATCCATGTTCAGATATGTTTCACTTCGTTTAAAATTATATATCTATCTGCGTTTACAAAAGATAAAACTGCTTGATGTACGGCTGGATTTCATCAAATTGAAATGAACTATGAACAGTCTAATACACGAATTAAAATGTAAAAAACACTTTTATCACAAATCGTTTGTTGACGATGATTATGCTTTTTGTTTTACTTGCACCCATCTATCAATTAAGATAAATGCATAAAGATAGCGAAATATAAATAGATAGAAAGATAGCGAGAGAAATAGGGAGATCCGTTTCGCACATGATTCCTTTTCTTACAATGCACACTTAAACCATCAAGATTAAGTCTTTAAACTGCAATATTTATAATCTGCTACACTGCACAATGGCTAAGTGGTTAACGATGCGGGCTGAGTACCCGGGTGTGCCGGGTTCGAATCCGATTCGTTCCACAGAAACATTTTCAGCAAAAACAATACCTGAACTTGTGGCTAACCCCTTGGAGAGGAGGTAAATAAGATACTCTGCTACACTAACCCTAAAACAGGAATTCTTGGACGATGCCAATGAGTTCAGAGTTGTATAAGTCTTTAAACTGCAATATTTATATCTTTCTACACAATATGTATACCTTTCTATACATACCTAAAACAAAGTCTTCTGGACAAGGCAAATGAGTTCAGAGTCGTAATGGTCTTCTGTTAGATGTTAATAACAAACTGATAACGTAATGAATTTACTTCAATGTGAATACATTTTGAAGGACAAATTAAAGGAATAAGTTTTTAAATAAAGTTTTGTTATGTTCGTCAAATGCAATTGAAAGTAAAACTCTCCCGGAAAGAATCAACTATGAAGCAAGTATTCTAAACAAATAAATGTTGTATTTAATTCTATTGTTTGTTAGTAAACAAAAGTATAGTTCTTTATACTGAATAACAAAATTTGTCAGGATACGTTTACATTAACGTAAATGTTTTCGATCCTATTAGTAAAAATGATGTCAATCGAAAAGGATTTTACGCTACGAGAGAGAACTTTGTGTGTTTACGGAGTTGAAAACATTAGTGTTTCATAATAGTTTTCATAATTCAAAATATTAACATAAAGTAGAAATATCCAGACTAATAGAAAATGTGAAATATTAAAAGAAACAGCAAGTCGTAGTGAAAAAGGGAGGAAGTGTAGGTTGTGTCTGGGGGAATGAGGTATACGTGGCACTGCTGGCCGTACTTCCGCTTTCTATCCACTCCGAGACGAATTTCTGCAACGTTTTTCTTCACTCTCTACGAATCCGACTTTTCCCCTATGATCAAACTTCTCTGTTCGCAATCTAACTTGCCTCTGCCTCCTCCCCCAATCACTCCTCTTTTATCTCTTTCATTTCCAATCAGGAGCATCTCATTTGCATACCTCGTAGTCACCCTGTAGGCATTTAAAGAAACAAGTCGGCCATTCTTGTTTCCTTCTTCTTCACACGAGGTAAGCCACGCAAAAACGCGGTCGGTCGTTCTTGTTTTCTCTTCTTTTTTCCTCATTTACACCACACGCCCCCCTTGATCTTCGAGATCAATAGGATACTTCGTAATCCTCCATCCAAGCAGGCCGCCTCCTCTCACGTCGAGGCCTCTGGGGAACAACTTCTTGGGGGTTAACATTTTCAGGTTCACTACAACGTGGGTCTAAGTCAGGTAGAGTCGCATCATTTGCTTCTCGGTGGCCCTCGATTTCCTCTTCTTTACTGCCCTCACTGCGTACCGGCAGTGTCATGCGACGCAGGTCTAGGATATGCCGGGGAACGCCGTTCACCATCACATTGTTCTTCGACCGCAATCCCGTTACGACCCCTTTTTTCCAACGAGTGGTACACTGTGCATTAGGGGGTTTCACCCACACCTCTTCACCTACTTTGATAGTGGCTTCCTCACTCTCGATTCCTGCTGTTTTGTTGCACGGGTGCCGCCACTTATATGTGAAAACGGCCCTATGAGGGACAGTTGTCTCGTCTTGTTTGGTTTTTGGCGAGATGTTGTACCAAAACACCGCCTCTATGGGTGATACGTTGCTTTTTTCCGCAGCGGCTTTAATGGTGCGATGATTCCTCTCCACTATTCCGTTGCCACTCGGCCGATACGCTGCTCTAAAAAATTGCCTTACTCCCCACTTATCGCATACCCCTTTAAAGGCTTCAGATCGGAAAGCGGGCCCATTGTCCATCAAGAGTTCCTCAACCGGCCCTCTCTCCAAAAATATCTCCTCGATGACCCCTCCGATCGCCCATGCCGCTTCTGCCCTGATTTCTCTCCAGATGGCAAACCTTCCCGGTCCACAGTCGACCATCGAGAGATACAATTTGTGGCGATAGTGCGTCACATCAATAGCCAATCGCTTCCAGTCCTCCGCGACGTGCAACTGTCCTGTTTCGTGTCTGGACGGTCTAGGGTCAATTGATTGGCACTCTCGACAGTTCTCCACCACTTCCCTAACCTCCTCCTCGGTGGTTTCCGGGTAAACCTCTCTGGCTAGGAATAACGTTCGTTCCCGACCAAAGTGGTGCATTTCGTGTGACTCCTTGACTTCTTCCCCTGCATAGCATACCGAGGAGACCTCCTTTCCCTCCTGCAGCCAGGCCTTCTTCACGCGTGTCATCGAATCCGCCTTGTTTTTTTCTGATGGGACCAACACGACAGATACTCTTAACTGGAACTCCGCTATTAGATCGGCGAGCGCTCCGAGTCTGCGCTTGATCAGCATTTCCGCAGCACCTTTGGTCTTAACTCTCTTATCGCCAGTTACTGCCGACCGAATCCACGATGCTGCCGTTGCCGAATCGGTTTTAATTTCAATTATTTTCAATCCCCACTTCAGGGCCAGATTGAGTCCTTTCATAACGGCATCTAGTTCTGCTACGTTGATATGGGAGAAGTCGTTGGTTTTTCTTAGCCATGCCGCATCCTCCACAGTTACGCCTCCCATCTCTAGTACGACGCCCAACGCCAGGTTACTGGCATCGCACCAAATCACACCCGCATCTCCGCTGCTGACATACCAGTCCCCTTTCACTGGGTCCTCATTCCTCACCCTCGCAATGATTTCTTGCAGCATGTTCATAACCTCCTTCGTTACACGGCCCTCCCAGCCAGCAGTGCCTGCTAGTCGTTTAATAAAACTACATGCTATCCTGAGCCAGCCAGCGATAGGATAGTGCCCGACCAGCCTCCCGCAGACTGAGAAGAGTTCTCGCTTCGTCAGCTCAGATCCGACTTCGGGTATTACACTCCCTCGTTCGAAGACAAGGCTTTCTTTTCCATCTCGCCTTAGTTTCAACCCCAGCACCCGTCCTCCATCCAGGGCCTCCGCCGGTTTTGCAGTTAACCCATACTTCTCGACATGGCTTCTTACTTTCTCCGCTGTCACCTCTGCCTCCTCCACCAGAATGTCGTCAATGTACGAACTAGTGGCCTCCTCCACTGAACGGTCTTTGCTCAGCACTGTCTTCAGCACGGCAGTCATAATTTTGGGGGCTGAACTCAGCCCAAAGCCTAGCCTCGTCAGACAATACACTCGCCCCTTGTACCGGACCAGCTGGTACTGCCAGAGTTTTTCATCTACATGGATCTGCAGATATGCCGATTTCAGATCGACAATTTTTGTGGCCCGTCCCATTCTTCTCCATTTCCTCATGACCTCCTCACATACGTCGATCCCCATTCCAGTGTGGCAGGCTACGTGTCTGTTCAATTCTCTGAAGTCCAGTACGGGCCTAATCTTGTTTTTCGTAGGCTGAACAACCGCCAGTAGTGGCAACACTCCTTTTTCTTCCCCTGTCCACGGTTTCAGAATTCCTTCTTTTATCCACCTCTCCACTTCTTCCTCAAATCCTTTTCTTATTTCTCCTCGCAGGGTGTTTTCGTAGCAGCCCACTTTATTCTGTAATTCCGGGGGTCCGGAGATCCATTTCCATTCCACCGTCCACCTCACGCCATCAAACTTTGCCAGGAAATCTTTGTCCTCAATGCAGCAAACCTCCGGTTTTGGTATTCTGATGGTTCTATCACCTTCCACTCCTGCCATCCCCACTGCGCCGAGACGTCCGAACGTCACTTGGCTCCCTCGTAACGTGGCGCCCCCCAGTCGGTTAATTGCACTCATACCTATAATCACGTCAACACCACCGACCAGATGATTCAACACTAAGGCTCGCAGTCCAATGGACACCCCTTGCACCATTACTTCCGCTGTCGTCTCACCTAGGCACTTCACATCCCTGCCATCCACGGTCCTAATAGTCCTGGTTCCGCTCCATGACCTAGCGACATTCCTCGCTAACAACGTTGTAGTACAGCCTGTGTCGACAAGGGCTATGGCTTTCTTCCCATTGACTACTACCGGTAACCGAGGCAACGTTCCATCATGCGCCATCTCCGCACAGAAGGGGTAACCACTGGCGCAATAGCTCCCCTTCACTCGTTTCCCTGGTGCCGTGCAGCAACACAATAGCGGCTAAGGTGCCCCACTTGTCCACATCGGTAGCACGTGATTCCCGGTCTCGGCTCTTTGCAGTCCTTGATCAGATGAGGGCCCTGGCACCGGAAACACTTGATTGCAGGTCTCCCCTCCTGTCGCCTCGCCGGCTGCCTCTCATTCAAGTGAGGCCTCATGCACATATTTCCACCCACAGCTGCAGCCACGATTGGGCTTTTAACATTTTTCACTAGGACTCTGGCGTGAACCAAGAGATCGTCCACTTCCATAGTATGGATCCCAGTGATTCTCTGCATGTTCGTAGAGATTTCCTCTGGGAAGCCGTTAACTAGGTACAGCTTTACCGTCATCTCCAGGCTCCTCCCCACGTAACCAGCCAACCCTGCCAGTCTTCTGATCTCTGCTGCAAAGACGTAAACCGACTCGCCGGTCCACCTCAAACTGGAAAGCTTACCAAGTGCTTCGAATGGGCCCTCAGCGAAGGCCAATTTCAGCCTTTGCTCCACTGAGGCAAAGTCTTCCTTGTCTTCATCTCGCATCTGCTGGTAAATCGTGAGGGCTTCCCCCTCTAAGTATAGCGGCAGCAGGGTGACCACATCTTCTATCTTTTGCAGCTTCGCCACCATCTTTAAGTTCTCCAGCCACTTAATCAGGTCACCCTCCCCAGTAAAGGGTCTCAGCATGTGAGTGCTCAGTCTCCACTCAGCCATGGTAATTTGCTCGATGCGCCGAAATAGCTTGAGGTATACGTGGCACTGCTGGCCGTACTTCCGCTTTCTATCCACTCCGAGACGAATTTCTGCAACGTTTTTCTTCACTCTCTACGAATCCGACTTTTTCCCTATGATCAAACTTCTCTGTTCGCAATCTAACTTGCCTCTGCCTCCTCCCCCAATCACTCCTCTTTTATCTCTTTCATTTCCAATCAGGAGCATCTCATTTGCATACCTCGTAGTCACCCTGTAGGCATTTAAAGAAACAAGTCGGCCATTCTTGTTTCCTTCTTCTTCACACGAGGTAAGCCACGCAAAAACGCGGTCGGTCGTTCTTGTTTTCTCTTCTTTTGTCCTCATTTACACCACAGGGAAGATACCAAATAATTTGTTCAAAACAAAATAAAAATAAAAATAAACATGAATTCATTTCGAATGTAGACAGGTAAACAAACACTAAGCTGGCAAACAAACGTGTAACATTAACAATAAGAAAACATAACCGTTACCACAAAAATGTATGTAACATTTAAATCTAGTATAAAATAAATAGTTCAAGAAATAAAAAACAGCAAATAAACAAATGAATCTAAATAAAAATAATAGTCTTAATTCTTAACAATGTCGTATGTAATAATTCATATAAAAATAAATTTAAAAAACATAGCATATCAATCGTCATCTACAAATGAATAATAATTGGCATCATAACAAAAAATGAAAAATGGAGTAGCGCCGTGTTATAATCCAGAAAACACAATCTAAACAAGGAAAGAGAAGTAATTTATCAAAAAGGGCATAGATTTATTAGGATCATTTTAAAGGATAAATACATGAAATAATGAGATAAAGCAGATATACGCGAACGACAAATGTTGCTTTCATATTGGAAATATATTCCAGACCCTGGATGAAAAATAAGCATGTTTTCCAAGTATTAGCTTGACCTTGTGTTGCGAGAAACCGAAAATGAACAAATGATCCAAGACTGTCAGAGATTCGCCAGGAGCAGAACATGTTTATACTGTCCTACTTAATAATCATATATATATATATATATATATATATATATATATACATATATATATATATATATATATATATATATATATATATATATATATATATATATATATATATAAGAGGGTAGTGCAGTATTAGTTCAGTTGCAACGAGAGAAAAATATATATGTAAAGGAGTAAGGCTACGAAAAGTTGTGACATTTTTTTTCAACATTTATTTATTATTTTGTTATTTTATCATTTTATAATTTCATATAACGCGTTTCAAGCGGTGGTTCGCTCTCATCAGATATCTAAATTAATTTGAAGATATGACCTTCGATTTGAAATAGTGGTGTTTCATTTGAGGAAATGTGTTATTGTAATACATGTTGAAAAAAACTTTTTACAAATGTTGGTAGCCTTACACCCCCATATATATATATATATATATATATATATATATATATATATATATATATATATATATATATATATATATTTCACGAGCTTATCAGTTTAAAACAACATTTAAGATGTATGTTCATTATATACATTTTCGATCAATATATAGTGTACTGGTTTGGGTTAGGGTTTAAGTTAAGGGTATACGTTTAATGTGTGGATATAAAAAAATTATAATTTAATAATAATGAAAAATATATCATCTACACACGAAAGCAACAAAGGCTGCACATATTATCAATTACCTTCGCTACAATCATGTGGTCTTTCGAGGAGTTTTTTGTTGGGGGTGTAACTTTATTTATGTTTAGTGATAAGCTAAGTAAATTTCTTTACTATATTTTCAGCATGAACACTTAGGTAAGCAAAGTTAACTTTAGTTAATCTATTATTCCTGGCGCCACTCGATTTTCGTGTGTCGATGAGACAATTTTCATGGAAAAAATTATGAAATAAAAATAAATATTACAAAAAGGTTTCTACACATAAAATGTTTACGGATTGGTAAAGAAATTTATTCTACTGCGTATACTATATATTATTTGTTATTTCTGTTTTAATTTACAAATTATCGACTGTACGGTTTCCTATGAACAATTTTAAGGAGTTGTCACGTGTCGTATACATCCGTCAAAATGACAAATTAATTGCAATTGTATACGTCGGTAAAGTAAACGGTCCGCTTTTCTTATTCCAGGTGAGTCCTTCGTATTTCACCAAATTTTCCGTCGTCATAGTATTTTGTGCTGAATTATCAACCCCTAAACTATTTGAACTGCAAAGGCAACTTTTTTCTACTGCACTTCCCTTTTGTCAATAGCATTGCTATTGTTGCAAGTGGTAAGCGTGCATATTAGACATACTATTATTCGTATCGTCGAAGAACTTGCAACAAAGCCACTATTACAACTACTCAGTACAAATCGGTGTGGCTCGACCTATTTGAGCTGCTAGTCTTTCGTGAAGGAATACATATCGTCGCTTGTAAAGTGACTCTATCGTGCACAGGCAGGCTTCTGGGCACTTGCCTCACACCCGAAAGAAAGTAAAAAAGTTACCGATAGTAAAAGAAAAAAATCGAATTGAATAGATCGATATCGATTTTCCGATTTTAATTTCCATTATTTTACTTAAAAATCAATAGGCCAGCAAAATGAGATAACGCCTATAAGTGCATAGTCCCCCCCCCCCACAAAAAAGAAAATATTTAAATTAAAAAAAGGTAAAGTTACACTAATGAAAAAACAAAATAGATTCAGCTCAGGAGAATAACGGGGTTTTAGTAAAATAAGAAATTGCAATACGCGAAAGAGGAAAACATTTATTTCTTTAACTTTTATCAGACAAACGTTTTTGAAGCGTGTATTTTCAAAGAACAAGAAATCATCACCGAATTATGTCATATCCTAATGAATTGCTGATGTAATGATATAAAAAACGCGAAACAAAGTTTAACAAATTAAGTTAATCACTAACAATACCCTTGTTATAAAAAGGGGGATGGAGTGTTTCCGAATAGCAGTACCCATAATTTACCCCAGCAATAATCGCCAAAAACGTAAGTTTAATTTGTGTATTAAAATTTTGTATACCTTAAAAATTCAATCATTTGACAATCTGATTTTCCTATGTTTAGAGTTTAAACTGAATAACAGTTAACTATAGTAAACGTTAATTTCAGTGCTATTTTCCTTCCTTTTTCTTTCAATATTTTGACCATTTCTTTTGTAAATTATCGAGTCGAGAAATTTAAATTTAATTTCATTTCTTTTTCTTTGTCTGGGTATGCTTTTTAAGTCACTTGCTGATAGACAAGTACGTGCACACATGCACATTGCATAAATATATATTACACAATCTCGGTGTTCTGTCAAAATACCGATTAATCTATCAATTTATCATGTGCTATGCCTTCCCATCAGTCTGTCTCACTCTCGTTACTATATATATATATATATATAAATTGATATATATATATATATATATATGTACAACTCTTTATATAAATGTATATCTCTTTCTCTCTCTCCATATATCTATATATATATGTGTATATACATATATATATATGTATATATATATATATTACAAGAGAGAAAAGCGTGTACGTGTGTTACAATATATAAGACCACATACAATATATATGTATGTATATATATGTATATCTAAGCAGCAAAGTCTTTTCCATGCAAGTATTGTTGAATATAAAAGTCAACTCATGTCTAGATATCCTTTGGTAGATCCTTTCAATAGTCCGAATTAGAATCTCAGATTATGAGTGGAACGTTCCTGAGGAATTTGCCGAATATGGACCCAGATGTGTCCGAAAGTACTTGAGTAACAAATTCAAACTATTGCAAATTCATCAGCCAATTCCCCTCCGGAACTAATATCTAATTCGACAGTTTAAAAAGGATCTACCAAAGGATGTCTAGACATAATTTGTCTTTGATATTCAACAATATCAATATATATATATAAATATTTATATATATATATATAAATATATAAATAAATAACACAAATAATAAATGGAGTGTACACTTTTATACATTTTAATATTCCTTAGATATTACAATTATAATCCGTTCGTGTTATTAAGATATTAACGAGGTAATATCATATATAGCATATATATATATATATATATATATATATATATATATATATATATATATATATATATATATATATATATATATATTTGTGTTATAGTGGAATAATTCCAGGAGGAAATCCGGGTATGAGAGCTCAATGTAGTAAACAGAGCAATAATAAAATATAATAACACGAAATCACATAATTGTCGATGCAATAATTTATTTCAACCGTTCGGTTTTTTCAAGCATCACTCAGACAATTACATTTTTGAGACTGATAGAAAATTGAATTTCCCTACCACAGTTCCAATACAATCATAGATGGTAGTAGTAGCAACCAATTTGATACATCTTTTATAGAGAGGGGGAAAATTTAAAACTTATATTTAACTATGGCGGGCGAAGGGGAGGGATCTTTAAGTTAATCAACTAAAAACTGCCATGTCAAAATTATGACACATACGACTTGGCGATATCAACCATATAGGCAATTTTACTCACGCGCATACACAAAACTAAATACGCACACATCATATGCGCACTCACATACATAATCTCACTCGCACATTATCATAACTAAGCATAATCACATACGCAACTTTTATTCATCTCCAGCCAGAATGCGTCCGGCGAAACTCGTGTTCTCAAATTCGGTTAGAGAAAAGAAAGAAAGAAACAATTAACAGGCACAGAGAAGATATAGACAGACCGCGTGTCATAAATTCTCAGTCCGTCTGGGTTCCAAGGAAGAGAATCTAATTGAAATAAGATTACACGCACATACATATATGTATACATACAAATCCATACGCACATACACACACATATATACACATACACACCCACACATATACATATCTATACACATATACATATACACACATATATACATATATATATATATATATATATATATATACATACATATACATACATGAATACACCTATATATATCTCTGAATCTATTTGAAATATTGACCAAATGCATACGCATGTAGTTGTTCACACATGTAAACATACATACACATACATACACACACACATATATACATATACGCACATATACACACATATACGTACGCACACATACATATATATCCACACACCTACACACAATATTTACATAACACTCTATATTCTTACTGATGTAATATGAGTTCTAAAAATTAGTCTTACCTTATTTATATTTTAGATTAATTTGATAATCTATTATTATAAATATCATGCGGGGGGGGGGTTATCGTACCTAATGTTATTCAATTTGGTATCTTCACCGTTGTAATTCAAGAGGCCCATCGGATTACTAATTCAAGTCTAATAATGTCTATTGGTAATATTTGACATTTATACTTATATTAATTCAAAAACTAGTGTATTACCTGCAGAAAAAATTTTCATACCACTATCTTATTTTAAGTAAATAATAAATATCCGCGTATCCACAAATACTATATATCACCAAGTCAGTAAATCTGTGTCTATCACAGATATTATTATAAATATTATGGGGGGGGGGGTTACCGTAAGTAATGTTATTCAATTTGGTATCTTCACCGTTATAAGTCTAGAGGTCCATCGGATTACCAATTGAAGTCTAATAATGTCTAGTGGTAATATTTGGCATTTATATTTATATTAATTCAATAACCGCAGAATTTTTTAAAAACACTATCTTATTTTAAGTAAATAATCTGAATAAATAAATATTTCAAAATACCATTATATACGCATACACACAAATACTATATATCACCAAGTCGGCAATTCTGTGTCTATAGCAGATATTATTATAACTATTATGTTGGTGGTGGGGGGGGGTTACCTTAAATAATGTTATTTAATTTGGTATCTTCACCGTTATAAGTCTAGAGGTCCATCGGATTACTAGTCGTTGATTATTTTAAATTTATATTTATGTCTGCACTTAGCCATAAGTTCATCTCGTTTATTCAAGAGGTTATTTCGATCATATTTTAGGATTCTTATTTTTTCTTCTAGACATAAGTTGCATCTTTGTCTAAATCCATCTGGAATATTCGAAAAACATAAGATTGACCACGAAATCACCGGGGACCTGTTCTCATTTTTCAGATGCCACCATTGTTTAGCTAACTCCGTTTTGCTCTTGAGTTCTGGGTTATTGAAAGAGTGTTTGTGGTCATAAAAACGTAGTTTCCAGTTTCCCGCGGAGATGCCGATGTAAACCTTTTTATCCCTGTTGTTATCTTCCGGATGAATAGTGGCCTTATAAACCACACACTCAACTTTACAGTTACCGTCCAGTGGCCAGTTATTTTTCACTTGACAATTACATTTATTTACTGTGACCTTATTCTTACTAGGATTGTTAAGTAATTTACGATTATGGGTGCTGATAATTCTGTCCATGTTCTTGGTGCAAGAGTAGCTGATTTTAATGGTTTTTCTATTAAATATCTTCCTAAGTGGATTATTTATGCTAAAATGTTTATCTACCAGGTTCAAGAATACTCTCCCGATGTTGATGTTAGATAGTTGGCAGTAGGGAGGATTGAACCATATTATTTTTCGGCCTCTATTCCTGGATTTATTTTTATTTTCTTTCTTGGTATATTTGAGTTTTTCATTATATCCGCTTTTCTCTAGCGCTCCATTGTATAAATGCTTATTTGCTTCAAAAATGTCTCTGTTAGCCGAAAGCTTATTTATTCTAGTATTAATTGTTTTAGGTATTTGTTTAATTATGCAGTTCGGGTGGTTAGATCTAGTGTTGATATAAGATGGTGTGTGATTATCTTTCTTGAAGGGTTTGTATGTCCCCTTTCCTAAGTCTAAGGTAATATCTAGATAGTTTACTTCTTTACAATTTGGGGTTATATCTATTTTAAATCCAAGGTATTTGAATGCTCTTATTAATTTTTTATGTATTTTGGATACCAGGGGGCCGTCACTATTGGGGATAACAATTAGTCCATCATCCCTATATAACCCCACTAAATTAGGCTCTACAATTCTGCTAATAGTGTACATTATAAAAATGCCCACCAGATCGGCAATCTGGGCTGAGTCAAAAGCACCCATCGGGACATCAAATTTGTTGTTGTTCAATTTAATCCATGTTTCTCGATTGTTTATAAGGATGGATTTGCGACAGGCCATAATTAATCTTACCTGCTCATCGGATATATCCACGAAATTCCCAGCATAGTTAATGCTGTTCGTAAGTAATTCCTTGGAAATCGAGGGGTAAAAATCCATAATATCGAATTGTATAAAGCAGGCATTCCTCTTATTTTCAATTTAATCTTTGGAAGGACTCGGCGGATACTATCGAATGGTTTAAATCAATTGAAAATAAGAGGAATGCCTGCTTTATACAATTCGATATTATGGATTTTTACCCCTCGATGTAATTGTCAAGTGAAAAATAACTGGCCACTGGACGGTAACTGTAAAGTTGAGTGTGTGGTTTATAAGGCCACTATTCATCCGGAAGATAACAACAGGGATAAAAAGGTTTACATCGGCATCTCCGCGGGAAACTGGAAACTACGTTTTTATGACCACAAACACTCTTTCAATAACCCAGAACTCAAGAGCAAAACGGAGTTAGCTAAACAATGGTGGCATCTGAAAAATGAGAACAGGTCCCCGGTGATTTCGTGGTCAATCTTATGTTTTTCGAATATTCCAGATGGATTTAGACAAAGATGCAACTTATGTCTAGAAGAAAAAATAAGAATCCTAAAATATGATCGAAATAACCTCTTGAATAAACGAGATGAACTTATGGCTAAGTGCAGACATAAATATAAATTTAAAATAATCAACGACTAGTAATCCGATGGACCTCTAGACTTATAACGGTGAAGATACCAAATTAAATAACATTATTTAAGGTAACCCCCCCCCACCACCAACATAATAGTTATAATAATATCTGCTATAGACACAGAATTGCCGACTTGGTGATATATAGTATTTGTGTGTATGCGTATATAATGGTATTTTGAAATATTTATTTATTCAGATTATTTACTTAAAATAAGATAGTGTTTTTAAAAAATTCTGCGGTTATTGAATTAATATAAATATAAATGCCAAATATTACCACTAGACATTATTAGACTTCAATTGGTAATCCGATGGACCTCTAGACTTATAACGGTGAAGATACCAAATTGAATAACATTACTTACGGTAACCCCCCCCCCCATAATATTTATAATAATATCTGTGATAGACACAGATTTACTGACTTGGTGATATATAGTATTTGTGGATACGCGGATATTTATTATTTACTTAAAATAAGATAGTGGTATGAAAATTTTTTCTGCAGGTAATACACTAGTTTTTGAATTAATATAAGTATAAATGTCAAATATTACCAATAGACATTATTAGACTTGAATTAGTAATCCGATGGGCCTCTAGAATTACAACGGTGAAGATACCAAATTGAATAACATTAGGTACGATAAACCCCCCCCCGCATGATATTTATAATAATAGATTATCAAATTAATCTAAAATATAAATAAGGTAAGACTAATTTTTAGAACTCATATTACATCAGTAAGAATATAGAGTGTTATGTAAATATTGTGTGTAGGTGTGTGGATATATATGTATGTGTGCGTACGTATATGTGTGTATATGTGCGTATATGTATATATGTGTGTGTGTATGTATGTGTATGTATGTTTACATGTGTGAACAACTACATGCGTATGCATTTGGTCAATATTTCAAATAGATTCAGAGATATATATAGGTGTATTCATGTATGTATATGTATGTATATATATATATATATATATATATATATATGTATATATGTGTGTATATGTATATGTGTATAGATATGTATATGTGTGGGTGTGTATGTGTATATATGTGTGTGTATGTGCGTATGGATTTGTATGTATACATATATGTATGTGCGTGTAATCTTATTTCAATTAGATTCTCTTCCTTGGAACCCAGACGGACTGAGAATTTATGACACGCGGTCTGTCTATATCTTCTCTGTGCCTGTTAATTGTTTCTTTCTTTCTTTTCTCTAACCGAATTTGAGAACACGAGTTTCGCCGGACGCATTCTGGCTGGAGATGAATAAAAGTTGCGTATGTGATTATGCTTAGTTATGATAATGTGCGAGTGAGATTATGTATGTGAGTGCGCATATGATGTGTGCGTATTTAGTTTTGTGTATGCGCGTGAGTAAAATTGCCTATATGGTTGATATCGCCAAGTCGTATGTGTCATAATTTTGACATGGCAGTTTTTAGTTGATTAACTTAAAGATCCCTCCCCTTCGCCCGCCATAGTTAAATATAAGTTTTAAATTTTCCCCCTCTCTATAAAAGATGTATCAAATTGGTTGCTACTACTACCATCTATGATTGTATTGGAACTGTGGTAGGGAAATTCAATTTTCTATCAGTCTCAAAAATGTAATTGTCTGAGTGATGCTTGAAAAAACCGAACGGTTGAAATAAATTATTGCATCGACAATTATGTGATTTCGTGTTATTATATTTTATATATATATATATCTATATGAAGCAATCCAACAAAAGATATAAGCGTCAACTAATATCTTATAATTAGTGAAACATCCGGATAAAAACTGAAGCTCAATATACTGGATAGAGCATTAATATTATAATATAAAATGAAGTAATAAAATAAGGTGTCCATCAAATTTTATTAGAATTCGAAGTTCAGGATACTTTGCTTGAACTTCGAATTCTAATAAAATTTCCTTGACACCTTATTTTATTACTTTATTTCATATTATAATATTATATATATACATATATATACATATATATATATTTATATATATATAATAACATGTTTATATATATAATAACATGTATATAAATATATATATATATATATACTTTTATATATATATATATATATACATATAAATATATATATATGTATATTCCCTGATAAATTCCAGTATACTTAAATCATAGGCCCTTAATAGGGTTTAGATGAAAATTCATATACACTTAATGTACAAAAGCAAGGAAATTTCCAATTTTTTACACAGTTATTGTCATTAAGTGTATGCGAGCACAACAGTGCTATGTATTTTACCGGTGGGAATTGTTCTTCAGCGCACCTCTACACTTCATCCACGCATGCATAGAGATTCATACTGTAGTGATGTGATAATTAAATGGCTTGGTTGATATGTAGTAATACCCTTAATGAGAATGAAAGTGTACACGTTTCGAAATTCCCTTGCTTTTGTACATTTAGTGTATATGAAATTTAATCTTAACCCTATTAAGGGTATATGATTTCAGTATACTGGCATTTATCATGGAATGTCATTACTTTTGTAGAGGCTATGACTCAAGACAATGGTAATTTGTAAGTTTTTTATAAATTTTCTGGAAAACTAAGGTATATGGTAAACTGACATTAAAATGCCATCAACTAGACCCGAGAGCTTCTGTCTCTGCCAGAAATCAACAGAATCCATCAAATAGTTGATGAGATACAGGGTTGTGCACACGTACGTATGTACAAACGGATAACACAAACTCACGCCTGACCTTTCATAATTTCTGGGTTGCCTTGACAAATGATGCTGAAATTCGACACACTAATAGTACCTATCAAATAAAAATTTTGTGCAAAGTTTTAAATAATTTGGTTTATTGGTTTTTGAGTTATGACTGATCAAAAAATGAGATTTCTAGCATAGGTCGGTTTTGAGTCTATTAAGGGATAGAGCGCTATCGCGCCTCGCTTGATATATATATATATATATATATATATATATATATATATATATATATATATATATATATTATCCGTAACTAGAACGTAAACAGAACGAGATAATTATTTATTGATAACCCACTTACTATTATATTGTACTAAAATGTATCAATTAAACTAACACGTGTGTATTCATGAATAAATATGTTGGCAAATCACTATCATTCCCTGCCAATTTTACTCCATGACATAAAGAAAACTTACGATAGATATTTTCACTCCCACTTTTTCTCGCTTTTAAACACACACGCGCTGACTAAGATATATACGTATATATACATATATATATATATATATATATATATATATATATATATATATATATATATATATATGAATAATAAACATGTATGTGTAATAATAAAACACAACCATATGTGTATATATATACATATCTATATACATATATATATATATAAGTGTTTAAGGTTCTTTTTTTCTAAAGCATCTATTGTTAAATTTAAGAAGGAATAGGTAAAATTAATATTTTTTGAAGTATTAAGATGCGATATCAATTTTTTTTTATAAACAAGAAAAATAATAAATCGAAAAGATATTTATTTTACCTATTCCTTCTTAAATTTTACATCCTGATGTCATCGGATTTGTATTCTTTTATCTCTTTACCGGCTTGTTGTTATACAGCCGGACCAAATGGGCAAGATGTTGTTTCCCATCATCAAATATGAAGAACGTGAATGCAGCACGTGATTTGTATAAGTGTTTAAGGTTCATATATTTAAAAAAAAAAGCATCTATTGTTTAATTTAAGAAGGAATAGGTAAAATAAATACCTTTTGAAGCATTAAGATGCGATATCAATTTTTTTTTTAATAAAAAAGAAAAATAATAAATCGAAACCGATTTTTTTTTCTTTTTTTATTAAACCTAGCATTTTTTTTGTTAGTTTAAAGTGATACAGATATTTTGCCAAAACCTGGCTTCCTCGGTGTGTAATATATCCTGATGTCATCGGATTTTTATTTTTTGATCTCTTTACCGGCTTGTTGTTATACAGCCGGGCCAAATGGGCAAGATGTTGTTTCCAATCATCAAATATGAAGAGCGTGAAGGCAGCACGTGATTTGTATAAGTGTTTAAGGTTTATATTTTTTTAAAAGCATCTATTGTAAAATTTAAGAAGGAATAGGTAAAATAAATATCTTTTGAAGCATTAAGATGCGATATCAATTTTTTTTTATAACAAAGAAACATAATAAATCGAAACAGATTTTTTTTATTTTTTTATTAAAACTAGCATTTTATTTTGTTAGTTTAAAGTGATACAGATATTTCGCCAAAACCTGGCTTCCTCGGTGTGTAATATATCCTGATGTCATCCGATTTGTATTTTATTATCTCTTTACCGGCTTGTTGTTATACAGCCGGTATACAGCCGGTAAAGAGATAAACAAATACCAATCCGATGACATCAGGATATATTACACACCGAGGAAGTCAGGTTTTGGCGAAATATCTGTATCACTTTAAACTAACAAAAAAAAAATGCTAGTTTTAATAAAAAAAGAAAAAAAAATCGGTTTCGATTAATTATTTTTCTTTTTTATAAGAAAATTGATATCGCATCTTAATGCTTCAAAAGGTATTTATTTTACCTATTCCTTCTTAAATTTAACAATAGATGCTTTAAAAAAATAATGAACCTTAAACACTTATACAAATCACGTGCTGCATTCACGTTCTTCATATTTGATGATGGGAAACAACATCTTGCCTATTTGGCCCGGCTGTATAACAACAAGCAGGTAAAGAGATTAAAAAAATACAAATCCGATGACATCAGGATATATTACACACCAAGGAGGCCAGGTTTTGCCGAAATATCTGTATCACTTTAAACTAACAAAAAAAATGCTAGGTTTAATAATAAAAAAAAAATCGGTTTCGATTCATTATTTTTCTTTTTTCATAAAAAAAATTGATATCGCATCTTAACACTTCAAAAGGTATTAATTTTACCTATTCCTTCTTAAATTTAACAATAGATGCTTTTAAAAAAAATATGAACCTTAAACACTTATACAAATCACGTGCTGCATTCACGTTCTTCATATTTGATGATGGGAAACAACATCTTGCCCATTTTGTCCGGCTGTATAACAACAAGCCGGTAAAGAGATAAAAAAATACAAATCCGATGACATCAGGATATATTACACACCGAGGAAGCCAGGTTTTGGCGAAATATCTGTATCACTTTAAACTAACAAAAAAAATGCTAGGTTTAATAAAAAAAAATCTCGGTTTCGATTTATTAATTTTCTTTTTCATAAAAAAAAATTGATATCGCATCTTAACACTTCAAAAGGTATTAATTTTACCTATTCCTTCTTAAATTTAACAATAGATGCTTTAAAAAAAATATGAACCTTAAACACTTATACAAATCACGTGCTGCATTCACGTTCTTCATATTTGATGATGGGAAACAAGATCTTGCCAATTTGGCCCGGCTGTATAACAACAAGCCGGTAAAGAGATAAAAAAATACAAATCCGATGACATCAGGATATATTACACACCGAGGAAGCCAGGTTTTAGCGAAATATCTGTATCACTTTAAACTAACAAAAAAAATGCTAGTTTTAATAAATAAAATAAAAAATTGGTTTCGATTTATTATTTTTCTTTTTTATAAATAAAATTGATATCGCATCTTAATGCTTCAAAAGGTATTCATTTTACCTATTCCTTTATATATATATATATATATATATATATATATATATATATATATATATATATATATATATATATGTATATGCCCATGTACTTTTAGCTCAATAATTTACTTCGATAATGATACTTTGCTACAAATACATTTGAATATTACTAAGTAGCTATACTTATTTGAAGTTTATACTGAATACATATATATATATATATATATATGCAATATATTATATTACCGTCTTATAGTTTATATATTTATATATATATATATATATATATATATATATATATATATATATATATGGTGTGGTGGAGTTGTTATCCACAGGTCTGTGTGATGCGTCTAGTGCTACAGCGGAGCGTACTTGTAGTTGCATGGGCTTCCTACTCTTGCTATTTGCTTAGCCGCCAGATAGACCACTAGTTGTGCGAAAAGGGAGCCGAGTGAGTAAGTCTCTCCTGCTATCCCCAGACAGGACTCTAGTCTGACCTCCTCGTGGCACACTATGGTAACTGGGTGATTTGTGGCCCCAGGCCAATAGACTAGAGATCTCGGAGTAGGTTAGAACACTAGAGGTGCAGTGTGCAGGGCCTGCTGGCATGCAGATACGTCCCGGCACTCACCAATCAAACCCCCTGCCACTGGGTAGTGGTCTGTCTCAACCTCTCTCTCTCTCTCTCTCTTTATATATATATATATGTGTATATGTGTATATATGTATATGTATATGTATATGGCGCCGGATCAGGGAAATTTCCAGTTTGGTATCTAGGGGCGCGTTTAACCCACTAGGAGGATGCCCCCCTAAGCCTTTGTTAAGGCAGGTGTCTAGGAGATGGAAAACTCTGATGTATAACCTGAGGGTTGTTGCTGACTTTTTCTGTGGCACTCATTTGCACCGATCTTGTGTAATCAACAATTCCAAAAAGTGTGGATGGTCCTACACAAGCCTTCACCACTCAAATCAAATCATTCGTGTGGGTTTTCTAGCAGCTTTTCTAAAATCGACATGAGTATTTCTGGGTCCACTGGCGAGTAAGTAAAGGCGACGGGGACAGGCAAATGATATTGCTGGAAGTCTCTAGCTGGCGCTCTACACAGTGGCGGCTGGTGGGTGATGGCCGTTTGGAACAAACCTTTGGGCAATTGTGCGGTTCGTGTCCTCCATCAGTGGCAAATCAGATCTATCTAGGATCAGCACTGCTTTCCCTATTTCAGGGAGGGGGCGATAAAAGGAGGCATAAACATTGCATGCCCTTCTTTGACTTGTCAGCCTACCGCAGCTGTCTAGTTATCCAATACAGCAGTCGGAAAACAAAGAAATTTATGAAGCTAAACATTGGATCTTGGAATGTGCGCACATTGCAGGATAGTGATGCGTCACTAGAAAGGAAAACGGCCCTCGTATCAAGGAATTAAGAAAACATGATGTAGATATTGCTGCCCTTAGTGAGACGCGTCTGCCTGGTCACTCACAGCTGTGTGAGGTAAAAGGTGGATACACGTTTTTCTGGGCTGGTAAACCAGAAAACGAACCACGTCAATCTGGCGTAGAGTTTGCAGTGAAGACAGAAATTGCTAGATCACTTCCAACACTCCCAGTAAGTCATTCAGATCGCATTATGACCCTAAGACTTCCACTAAAAAACAACACATTCGCAACACTTATCAGCTGTTAAGCCCCTACTATGAATAGTTCAGATCAATGCAAAGCTGATCTTTATAATGATTTGCGTAGCTTAATCTAAGAAATTCAGCATAAAGATAAGGTTGTTTTATGGGAGACTTCAATGCTCGAGTGGGGCTCAACTTTCAAACATGGGCTGGTGTTCTGGGTCACCATGGTGTTGGAAAAATGAATTCAAATGGATTGCGACTCCTGACGTTATGCAAAGAATTTAACTTCAGTGTGACAAACACGTACTTCCAACAAAAGCATTGTCGAAAAACATCATGGATGCACCCCCGATCAAAAGATTGCCATCTCATTGACTACATAATTACCAGAAAGCGCGACCTCAAAGATTTTAAGATAACACGCTCTTTCCATAGTAGCTGTTGTTTATCAGATCATGCGTTTATAGTCGGCAAGACCATCTTCCATTTAGACAAGAGGAAAGTGGAAAAGTCTTCTGTTCCAAAACGCCTAAATGTTCTGCCTCTAAAACAGGCAGATACACAAAATGAGCTGAAGGAAAAAGTTACGACCGCTATAGCTTCTGTAGAGGTAAATAGTGACGTTTCAAGTTCTTGGGATTCATTGCGCAATGCTGTTTATGACTCGTCTGCTGAGGTTTTGGGCTTCCCTTTGCAGAAACACCAAGACTGGTTTGATGAAAACAACACTGGAGTGCAGAAGCTTATCGACCAAATGCATGTTTGCCACAAAACATGGCTCGAGGACAAAAATTCCACAGTGAAAAAGAAGGCGTATAGAGCTCACAAAGCACAAGTTCAGCAGGCACTTAGGACATTAAAAGAGGCTTGGTGGTCATCCAAGGCTGCGGAACTTCAGGATGTAGTCGACAGTCATTTTACTCTGGCCTGAAAGAGGTGTTTGGTCCTCAAATGAATGGTTCTGCTCCAGTATTTGCTGAGGATGGAGAAACACTGCTAACTGACAAATCTGCTATCCTTAAGCGCTGGAAGCAGCACTTTGAAACTGTCCTTAACTCTGCATCGGTGACTGACGAAGACATCATTTTCTTCTCTTCCGCAGCATCCCGAAATTCCGGAACTGTCTTTTCCACCTACAGTTCAGGAAGTATCTCAAGCTAAAAAACAGCTATCGTCAGGGGCACCGGGCAGAGATTGCATCCCCATTGAGGTGTACAAACATGGCGGAAGAGCACTCGAGGAAAAACTGACCATCTTGTTTGTGGAGATATGGACAGTTGGCAGAGTCCCACAGGACTTTAAGGCTAGTAATGTCAAGCATCTTTAAAAGAGAAAGGGAAGCAGGAATTCTTGCGATAATAATCGCGGGATATCTCTGCTTTCTGTTGCATGTAAAATTCTTGTAAGGTTGATTCTGAACAGGATCATCAGACATCTTATTGATGAGATTTACCCACAGTCCCAATGTGGTTTTCGCTCTGGTCGATTGTAGAATCGACATGGTATTTGCCCTTCGTCAAGTTGCGGAAAAAGTTCGTGAAAAAAATCGGGAACTGTACATGGTTTGTATTGATTTGGCAAAAGCATTCGATACGGCCAGCCGCGTAGCACTTTGGAAAGTTCTTTATAATCTTGGAATCCCGAACAACATGCTTCATGTAATAATCTCCTTTCATGAAGGGATGAAAGCACAGGTCGTTTCCATTGGGGAAACCTCAGAGCCTTTTGAAGTAACCAACGGTACGAAACAGGGTTGTGTGATGGCACCTGTGCTGTTTGCATTGTTCTTCTCGGTGATGCTTCGGCACGCATTAGCTGATGAAAGCACAGGTGTAAAGTTTCAATTCCGAACCACAGGTGGGCTCTTTAACCATCAGCGTTTTAAAGCCAAAACCTTGGTTCGAGAGGCCATCATTCGGGACCTTCTCTTTGCAGATGATGCTGCCCTTGTCGCGACTTCTTTTGAAGAAGCTCAGAATCGTTTGACAAAATTTTCAAGTGCATGTAGGGCTTTTGGTTTAACAATCAGTTTAAAGAAGACTGAGGCGGTCCATCAACCATGCCCTACACTTAAACAAGTTCAAGGAGTGAAACAACATTAGCCAATCCATGAATTTCCATTAGAAAAACTCAAAGTGGATGGCAGACCAATGAACTATGTCAAAAACTTTACCTACCTAGGTAGCAAAGTTAATTCTGCTACTTCACTTGATGATGAAATCGTAAACCGAATTGCAAAACATCGATGTGTATAGGGCTGTAATATCGACAGGTCTTCTCTATGGATGTTAGGCGTGGACGCCTTACCGGCATCACATTCGCCAATTAGATGTGTTCCACAGGAGCTGCTTTAGGACCATATGCGGACTACGTTTGAAGGACAAAGTCGCATACACCGATCTTTACAACAGATGCCATATTGGTGGAATTGAAAGTTTCCTGTTCAGTCGCAATTTGGATGGGCTGGTCATGTAGCAAGAATGGACGAAGAGAGGATACCTAAAGCACTGATGTACAGTCAGTTAGCTTGTGGTAACAGAAATGTTAGTCGGCCCTTGCTGAGGTACAATAATAAATTGAAAGATGCACTGACGGCAATTAAAGTACCCCCAAAACACTTTGAAGACTGTACAAAAGACAGGAAGACATGGCGAGCAGCTTGTTGCATTGGACTGAAGATTCAACGAGACCTATGTGGATAATATGAGAACTGCCAGAGTGAGGCGAAAAGCAAGAGAGAGTGCTCCACACCTGGCATCCGATTACTCACACTCTTGCACTGTCTGCGGCTTTTCTTGCCGGACTCAGGTGTCATGAACGATCTAGACACAAATGAAAGCTGTTGGAACCTCATACGTCGCAATCGACGGGAGAGTCCATCATATATATATAAATATATATAGTATACTTGTATATATTAAACAGTAATAACACTATCGATATTTAAATATATAACGCATACATATGTGTATATATATATATATATATATATTTATATATATATATATATATAACGCAAACCGATATACCAGACACACACACACACACATATATATATATATATATATATATATATATATATATATATGTATATATATATGTGGGTGTGTGTGATATATATATATATATATATATAAGGTAAAGGTAAAGGGCACATAGCCTGGGCGCGCACGAGTGTCGTCGCCGACATCGCACACTGCCCATGATTTGTTAAGAATCACCGTGTCTAGGGCACAGCATATGGAAGGCGGAGCCCATCCTTCTCCTTCCGTTGCCTTAGACTTTCCTTCAGTTTTAGTCAGGTACCCATTTTCTGCTGGGTGGACAGAGGGAGTTTTCAGGCCCGAAAATTCGCATGCCGTGAGTGGGATCCAACCCGGGTCGTCCAGCCCAGAGACAAGTGCTATAACCACTCGTCTAGAGGTCCTCCCTATATATATATATACATATATAAAACATACAGATGTTAACCTCACACACACAAACATATATATATATATATATATATACATATATATATGTATATATATACATGGGTATGTTATGTATATTCTTATATCAAGCACATTTATTATCATATAACAGACACATATATATATACATATATAATACATATTACATCCCTATATATGTATATACATATGTGGATATGAAACATATATATATATATATATATATACATAACCCATGTATAGAGATACGTACAGACACAGGTATATATATATACATATATATATGTAGTAAAATAAAATATAAATTAAAAGTAAAGGTTTAGTAGATAGAACCTGTAGTGAAATGGGTTAAGCTCAATATACGAGATAGATCAATTATAAAGATAGATGAAAGAGGGTGGCAAACATGTACGAATCTCCAGATTTATTTCCAACTTCAATTGTTTAATGAGGGTATATTTTGTTATAAAATTATATGTATTATCATTTCATTAAGCCGAGGCTTTTCAATGATCGAAATCTTATCATCGGAGGAATTATATATATATAGATAGGTTGGAAGTGAAAAAGCCAAAATTCAACATTTGAAAACAATTAGAAGAAATGGAGAATGGAAAAAAAGTTCGTCTAAAAAAGATATGGGATTTGTTTAGTTGGTAAGTTTCCGTTGATAAGGTGTCTAATGAAAGGAGATTTAGATGGAGACGAAATGTTTTTCGTAAAGGCATCATGGGAAACCGTCTAAAAATGAAGTAACTCAAATAGTTAGATGTTGAGTTCAGATCGTAGGTGGAGCGTACTTAATCGGCATTAATCTGAGAAATCGGGTCATTTTAAAAATACTGCTTGGACCGGAGCTGAATTGATTACCAATGACGTTGGTAGTTAAATCGTTAAGCAATTATAAGAAAAAATAATTAAGTTAAAGACGAGACCCAAATGAGGAATTGGGCTTGAGAAAGGGAAATGAAGCATAAAGGGAAGAAGGTGAGTGGGTTAGTTGAATGGGACAATACTGCTGCTGGAAAGCAAAAGGGAGGTAGGAGGTAGGGTTCTAGTGATAAGTTATGGTTGGTAGTAACTAAATCCGATGCGAGTGGGGATTGGCCATAGGTGAAAATGTAGGTCATTGAGTGTATATATTATTTGAAAAAAGGTGGTCCGTAATTAAAAGAGATTTTGAACGAAATACAAAAATAATTTCGAAAGTTTTAATGGGTGTCCGTTGGGATAAAATAAGGGTTCCAATTAATGGGGGCCTGTAGTTTCAATGTTGAAAATGTAATAAATCGGGCAAAGACTAATGTTTCATAGTTAAATGTTCTAATAGTTTAAAGGAGTTTCCAGTTGGTTGAATGTATAATTAAATATGACAAGCCCAAATGTATAATTAAATAAGACAAGCTCAATGTATAGTTATACACTAAGCCTGTTCCACTCAATCATATTAAAAAGTAGGGTTGGGAACAATGTTTGGGATAATGTTAGACTGCTTGTAACAATTGATTTCTATTATAAGTATTATAGGGTAGGGTTGGGTTGAATTATGTAAACTTAAATATATTTCTAGTGTGTTGAAGTTATGAATAGCTTTATAGCGAAGGCAAAATACTAATTGGAGGAGTAACCAAAGAGCGTAGTTAAAATGTGAGATAAATGGAATCTACGAGGAAGATACTGTCAGGAGAGAGAAGCATATAAAGGGTCGATGGAATAGATACAAGGGAGATGAAGATAAAAAGCATAACAAGCAATGGAAGAGTGTATGCGAAGGTTGGCAAATAAAAAATAAAAGGAAAAAATAAAATAAAAAAAGAGAAAGTTAAGAATAAAGAAAGTTAAATAGGAAGTATAGTGTTGAGTAGGAATTATGGCGTTGAAGTTAGAGTGGTTTAGGGTCGGTAGAGTGTAGGAAGAGTAATGTTAGTTCTCAATTTACAATAACAGCTATGGGTTAATGTAGTTATTAGGTCTACTAGGGAGGATACGATATTGGGATGGTTATTTGTAAGGTTGGAGAAGTTAAGAATTAAAGATTTACAAAGTAACAAATTAGAGAATTTAAACATTTGTCAGATGCTAGAAAGGGGGTTGTTTGTTGGGAGAAGGGGTGTCAGAGGGAGTACAGAAATTAATGTATTTAAATTTTCGTTTGTGCCTGCAATTTTAGATGAGCTTATTTTTAGAGTTAATAATATTTAAGCTCTTAGATGCTGTAGCTATTATAAATGTGTCTAGTGTACATAGTTGGCAGAACGCACATCCTGGAGTGTAGGAATCATACCTTTTTAATATAGTCCAATGTAGGACGTTGGGAGTGGTTTTAATATTAAAGCTTTTTATTAGATTTGATAGAGAGCTGCTAGTTGCATTGTTATTATTGTGTTTGAAAGAGTAGATATGATTTGAGATTCTGGTCTTAATGGGAAAGGCACTTCCCCCAATATAAGTGTGTATTTTGTGTGGTGTTGTTGTTATATTATTTGTGTTATTTATAGTATCGGTAATGTTTTGGGGTTGTATGCTCAAATTATGGGCCAAACCTAAGTCAGGATTGTTAGTTGGAGAACATGAGATACTTTCCGGGGTGAGATCAAATCTATTATTAGATAGCGAGGGTTGTTGGTTAGTGTGACAGGTGATATTTGGGGTTTCGTGGGATAGAGGGAGTTGTACATGGGGAGAGCTATAGGGTGAGTTTGGAATGTGTATGTTTGTATTAGTTTGCATGATGGTGTGTTGGGGTTATGTTTAAACAGTGCAGACATAGATCACGTTACTATGTATGCAATTACCATTTAATTGGCATTCTCTAGATTTCTGGCAGTTGCAGTTATTAGTAAGGTTTATTGCTGGTTCTTGGGCCGATTTAATTTTGTTGTTGTTAGATGTGATGATGGTTTGTGCTATATTGGGAATTGTGGAGTATGGGAATATAATACAGTGTTTATTTAAAATAGTGCTGTACTTATGCGGGTGATTGAATGAGTTATCTAAAATTTTGAAAAATCCCTTAGCTATATGTGTGTTCACATTGCAGTTATAAGGTGGGTTAAACCAAATGTTGTTTGTTCTTTTGATTTTTAAAATTTTTACTGCGAACTTAAAGGTTAGCTGATTTGTCAATATTGATAGCTTAAGTGGGTCTATTTATATATATCTTAGATTTCTTGGGGAGAGTAGTATTAGTTCGCTGTTCATCCTGTATTGCCATTTTGTGTGGTAAAGGTCAGTTCTTCTAGATAACGAGATTATTTTCATATTTAATTGTATCAGTGTATCCCGAATTAAGAAGTGCGTTATTATAGAAGCTTTTATTTTGTTTGAAGATGGATCCATTTGTAGATACCCTGGAGATGCTATTGGAAACTGAAGGAACTAAGAATTAATGATTGATTTTGGGTGGTTAGATAGCTTATGTACGTAGAAGAGGGTTAGAGTTTGTTTATGGTAGGGGCTAACGGATTCGGAGTTCATGTCTAGTGTTAGGTCAAGGAAGTTAGATATTATTTTCTACGGTTCTATAGTTATGGTTAATCCGAGGTTTTAAAAAAAGTTGTGTAGGTTTTAAATTGTGGTGTTGTATTGTCTCGATCTCTCCCTTGAAACGAAAAGTGCATCGTCCCTGTATAGCCCACCGTGTAAATGTCCGAAGTCAAACTTCAATTCTCTCAATAAGTACAATCCTACAAGGGCAGTAACCTGGGAAAAGTCCGAATTTCCCATAGTGATATCAACATTATTGGGGGTATCCTTCCTGGTCCAACATTTATTGTCAAATTGTAATAGCGATCTCCTGGGCAAAATTATTAGTTTGATCTCTAAATCTGTGATATCTGAGTTATTCTTAGCGAAGATTAAAGCTTTGTTTAGTATGAGAGGAGAATGGACTGATAATAATGGTTTATGTCGAAGGTGATAACATTCAAGTTACGGTTAGATTTATCACTGAGGTTTAGAAACGAATTGGTAACCACACCACAGGATTACCCTAGGGTGTATCACTTTTTTTTTTAAGTTATGGATGATTCTATCTAAAATAGGTTTGCTTATAATGCCTAGGTCAAATTTGGATGGGCAAATTAGTCTAATGGATGGGTTTTCGTGAAAAATTTCTTTTGTGGTCTTTAAAGGTGCATCTGGGTGTAGCTGGAGTAAAAAATACTGTGTAGTTAAGGATATTTAAAGAAGTTAGTAGGGATTTAGCATCATTGTGTATGCTATTCAAGATGTTACTTGAAGTAGTTTTATAGGATTTGTTCAGTTTTTTTATAGATTCAACTTTTGTAGTCAGAGTATTTCAATTTGTAAAAGTTTTTCGTTTTATCTGCTGGAACAATAATGTAAGAGTGTTTCTTGATCTTGTTTGTAAATTTATTGATTGTTTTATAAAAGGTTTAGAATGTTTATTGTATTTTTAAGAATTTGATATGTCTAATGAAGTTGAATAAATCATTTCCGAAATTGTTGAGGTGTTCATTTTGCTTGAGAGAAGATGATTTAGACCGTACCTGGATGCAGTTAACATTCCAATCTTTTAGGTCCCTGGCAGAGTTCATGGGGAGTGTAAAGCCATTGAGTTTTGAGGTGAAATATTATTAGTGCCATTTTTCTGGTTGTTATATTTGGAGTTAAAGTCATAGTGAGAGACATTTCATCTTAATTTAGGGATACATTTTTTCACGGATTGTATGAGCTTGCAAAAGTAAGCTTCATTAGAATGGATGGGAATGCTTTTTTACTGAAAGCGGTAGGAATTTATTGTCGAACATTTCACAAAATAGGAGAAAAATCTCAACTTAATAGGAGTTTTAGTAGAATCAAATATGAAACTAAAAGTAAACTTTTAGTAGATATAACCTGTTGTGAAATGGTTTAAGCTCAATATACGAGATAGATCATTTATAAAGAAAGATGATAGAAGAGTGGCAAACATGCACGAACGTCCAGATTTATTTCAAACTTCAATTGTTCAATACAAGGTAATTCCGATTAAGTACGCTCCACCTACGATCTGAACTCAATATCTCACTATTGGGGGGACTTCATTTTTGAACGCCTTCCCATGCTGCCTTCACGAAAAACTTTTCGTCTCCATCTAAATCTCATTTCATTGGATACCTTATCAACGGACACTTACCAACTAGATAGACCCCAAATCTTTTTTTACACGAAATCTTTTTTCACTCTCCATCTTCTTAATATTTGTTCAAATGTTGAATGTTGGCTTTTTCTACTAGAAACCTATCTATATATATAATTCCTCTGGTGATAAGATTTTGATCTTTGAAAAGCCTTGGCTTAGGGAAAGAATAATAAACATAATTTTATTACAGAATATACCTTGCATTGAATAATTGAAGTTGGAATAAATCTGGGCATTCGTACATGTTTATCACTTTGCTTTCATATATATATATATATATATATATATATATATATATATATATATATATATATATATATATATATATATATATATATATATATATATATATATATACATTTCCTGATAAAACACATACTCCGGTGGAAACATGATGAATTCAAATACCAACCTTTATATATATATATATATATATATATATATATATATATATATGCACATCCATAATAATGGTAATAATAAAGTATATAGAAAGTAAAAGGAATTTGTATAATGCTTCCATCATATATTTAATCAAGCCAGTAAATGCATTATTGCGATAGTAATATAATAATTTCTTAACTTTATTGTAATTTATTAACATTAATTTTTTCTGTATTAATCAAATTTCATTTGATATATAAAGTTGAGACAATTTTTGCTCCGCACTTATTTGAAGAATATAAAAATAAACACATCACTACTATATTACGTCCATTTAATAGGGCGTCTTTTAATAAATTTGTTATTATTAGCTAACACTAAATATTTCGTTGCCCCACCGTGTTGATCCTCTTCAATACATATATGCATATACATTGATTTTATACATGGCATATATATATATGTATATATATATATATATATATATATATATATATATATATATATATTATATGTATATATTTGTCTGTTATATATATATATATATGTTGTAGAAAAAAATTCCCCATAACACTTTAATACTTACACCCCACTTCCAGTGACAGCGGGAACTAATAAACACTGTTACCAAAAAGTGTCCGTTAATATTTATTATTTGTCTGTTATTAATTTACTGCAAAATACAAAATATTACGCACACATTAAATGAACGCCCCCGCTTATTCCGCTGATGTTCGAGAATGTCGGATTTCATTTTTCTACCTATTACGTATACATTCCTGTTTTTGGAGAATGCAATTAACGAACATAGTTCCTTGCAGTGTTTCATTATTCAATATGACGGCTACACTTTCTTCAGCGACTCAACTTCCGAGCTCAGTAAATATACGCCAATATACTGGATAGTACCTTAAAGTTGACATTTTCTTAATCCTAAACCTTTCACACGCATACTATCCAAAAAGTTAAAATCATCAGTTTTCTCGTATATAAAAAGGTCAAACACGTGTGACTGGTGGACCCTATATTACGTCGCTTCTGGCTTTAAGGTATTACTCCAGATTTTTTATTTTTTCTTAAACACCTGCTCGATCTATGATAATGACCACTTTTTAAAAATAAAAGAGCCTTATTACAACAAATTCTTCTCATTATCTTTATATGACAAAAGAAAAAAGACAAATACAATTAAGGTTACTTGAATAGTTTTAATGAACAGTATGTGTTTAAATAGAAAAAATCATGTTCACAGTAGTTAAAGTACTACGTATTACATTGAGTTAATTGTTAACGTTCTACTCGCTTGCTTGGGCAAGTAGTTACGAACGTTGATAAAAGATCCCAGTTGAAATACGCGACTTTTATTTTAACTTAGTTACATTTCTGAAAACGCGGGAGAGGGAACTATGCGTAGTGTTTTTAAAATTCAACGTTAACAATTTTAAAAGATATACGTAGTACGGCATGAAGCGCTTCTCATAAAACTGCACTCATATAGTATTACTGGACAAATATTTAATATAATTAGATCCTTCCTAACAAAACGAAAGATCCAGGTTGACTCGATTGCCGTACATCTAATCAACATGGCATAAATGCTGGTGTATTCTAACATTAATCCTAGGACCTCTACTGTTCCTCATTTTCATAAATGACCTCCCTGATGTAATTGTGACTAAGATAGGAATATTTGCTGACGAAACCACGCTATGTGAACAAAACCGACGCGCACATATCTCAGGCAATGGTTGAATCCTTATAAAATCACCTCCAGGATGTAGTGGAGTGGGGTCAAAAATGGATTATAATTTTTAATGTCGCAAAGACACAGCTACATTCCTTCAATAACTACAAGAACCCTCTTCAGCAACCGATTGTCATGGCAAATAGCACCCTACCTGAGAGTTTATCATTCAAGCTCCTCGGCCTAACTTTCACAGATAACATGGAATAAATACATTGAAGACATTGCCAGGGCTGCTGCAAAGAAGTTGGGCTTCCTCTACCGTGTTAATACACTCCTCACACCTGACATTATCCTATATCTCTACAAATACATCATCCGCCCATGCATGGAGTATTGTTGCCACATCTGGGCTGATGCATAATCCGCTAGTCTCTCCCTCTTAGACAAGGTCCAAAAAGAGTCGTCAACGTAATAGGTCCTTCACTATCAACCAAGCTCCAACCCCTGTCCCATCGCCGCAATGTTTCTTCCTAGTGCCTGTTTTACAAGTACTTCAATGGAGTGTGCTCTGATGAGCTTGCTGCTAAATCCCATCTATACACTGTGGAGGTCCCAAGATGCCGAAGAGGTTTTTACTCAAAAAGCTTCTTTCCTCGTGCTGCTGGACTCCCTCCTCCCTGCTTTCCTGACGTTACTGACATGCAGAAATTTAAAACTAATGTAAAGAGACATCTCGCTGCGCAGCTCCTAATTTAGGTTACCCCCCCACTAATTTTTCACCTTTCTTTCTCAGTAGCTCCTTATATCTACAGTAACGACCTGCCTAGTTTGGGGTGAATTATGATAACAAAAAAACATTTTTTAAGTAATAGAAGGAGACAAAGTTGTGGTCATAATTCTTACAGTGAAACAACAATTCCAAGGTAAATACGAGATAGCTAGGAGGATAAGTAGCCTAAACTATGTGATAAAAACTCCTGATCACAGAAAAAAACTCAGTTGTGTCATGCTAATATGATAAAAGAGTATTTAGAACGAAGGAAGGATGTACCCTTCTTGCCGATTCACGCATCTCATAGAGAGGTGATGGTAGACAAATGCAAGAAAGACATTGTTACCCAGCGTGCTTATTCACAGACACTTAAACATTCAGGGGTTAACATTCAGGATATCATACAATATCCGACTAATGTTCGAGGGTGGACAATATTCCTCGGAATGGCAGGATATAATTCCCCTATGATGTGTGGTGGTCGTCATGTCTTTTTTTGGTGATAACTTCCTCCACAAATAAAAATAAAAATAATAAGAAGAAGACTTACATGCAAAACGGAAGTTTATTCACTGAAATAAACCATTAACAAATATAACATATTTCCTTTTGTAATGAGTTCAGAAGTCCTTTCTTTAGTTTCAGGGTAAGTAAAAAGGAGAATGTCTTTTGTTTTGTTGAAATGCTCATGTGTTATAAAATGTTAAGAGAGGCAATAGCTAATGTTCGCCTGTGAAATTGTATGAAGCGCGCGAAAGGTGAAATGGGAGAGTGATAGTAAGACGCGTGTAACCTCCGAATGAAGAGTCAGTTGAGAGAGAGGGTTTGATGTTTGTGTGTGCTTAAATATAATTTGGATAGGCTCCAGCGAGCTTAAGGAGAAAAGATTAGAAAAATGTCTTTGGAGAAATCCCATTGGACAGAAATATCACGTGGTGTGCTCCCTACTACGTCCGCTCGTTTTGAGTTGATTTAATATATAAGGCCACACCGGAATTTGCGTGGGCGTTATTTTTTATCTTTCACGCGCCAATACAATTATATTCACACTGCGCGCCTAAATTGTATTTATCCCAAACAACAATTTTTATCTGAATCTTAACCGTGTCAACTGGCACAATACTCCCCCCAGATTGAAAAAACGGAAATTTTTATTTATTTTTTTTTTTTTAATATGTAATGTATTCCTCAAAATGTTTCGGCCAGTGGACTTTCCTACCTGTTTTTATCGTAGGTTGGATGTTCCCGTCATTTTCTGCTGGACTCCCATGTTCTAAGGGAATTTGTTCTGGTGGGGAAATTGTCTGAGGGGGTTCCTCAATGTATGCTGGTTTAATTCGGTCGATCGCGATGTTGTCTTTCCTGTTTTTCCTTTGGACAGTGAAATATGTTTCACTTCTGTCCAAAACTTGGTATGGTCCTGTGTAATTTGGACAAAATGGCTTTTTGACTGTATCATTCCTAATAAATACATATTTGCATGTGTGAAGGTCATTTGGCATATGTGTTTGTTTGTCAGCCCTCCTGGTGGGTGTAAATTTGAGAGAAGACATTTTGTTCTTTAATTCCGTCACAAATGTATTTGTGGGTGAAATGTCTGCGTATGCATCAAAATATTGTACAGGTAGTGTGACTGCTGATCCAAAAACTACCTCCGCTGGCGTGCTTTGTAAATCCTCTTTTATTGTGTTTCGGATCATTAATAGGATTAATGGTAAATCATCTGACCAGTCTGCGTTGTTATGACTCGTAGCCAAAGAAGTTTTTAGCTGTCTGTGGAAGCGTTCGACGAGGCCGTTCGAGCAAGGGTGATAAGCCGTTGTCTTTATGTGGGTTGTTCCCTAACAATTGGTTGAACTCTGCGAAGAGTTTCGATTGAAATTGCGAGCCTCTGTCCGTTGTGAGTACTGACGGTACTCTAAAAATCGCTATCCAGTCTTTTAATATTGTTCCAGCTACTGTCGCCGCCGATGTATCCTTCACGGGTATGGCTGTTGGCCATCTGCTGAACCTGTCGACTATGGTGAGAATGTGGGTGTGTCCTTACGAGGGGAGTAATGGCCCCACCAAGTCAACATGGATATTGGTAAACCTAGCATCTGGCGTACTGAAAGTGCCCAGTGGTGACTTTGCATGCCTGTGTATTTTATTCTTTTGACAGGATACACACATCTTGGTCCAATTTCGAATATCTGTATTCATTTTCGGCCAAACGAAACGGTCTGCTATTATTCTTTCCGTGGCTCGTTTGCCTGGATGAGATAAATTGTGGAAATGTTGAAAAACATGTCGTCTGATGCTTGGCGGTATGTATGGACGTGGTTGTTTATTTTGCTGTATCACAATAAAATGTTGTTGTACTAAAGGGTACAGGCATTTCCTTCAGTTGCAAAGATGCTTTCTGTTGTACGTCAGTGAGTGTCTCGTCCGTCTTTTGTTCTTGTGCAATTAATTCCATACTCAGCGAACTGGAATTTATCGAAGTTATTGCAGCTCGTGATAATGCGTCCGCCACGATGTTTTCTTGTCCCTTGACGTATCTGATGTCTGTAGAATATTGAGCAATATAATCAAGATGTCTGATTTCTCTTGGGCCATATTTATCTACATGTGTATGCAGTGCATATGTTAACGGCTTATGGTCAGTGTAAATACAAAAGTTTCTTCCTTCTAACAGATGTCTAAAATGTTTAATTGACAAATAAATTGCTAATAGTTCCCTTGAAAAGGTACTGTACTTTGTCTGTGTCTTGCTCAGTTTGGCTGAAAAAAACGAAATAGGGGTCATTGTATTCCCTGTCAGTTGGTGTATAACTGCTCCTACAGCTATGTCTGATGCGTCTGTTGTAAGTGTAAGTTTCGATTCCTCACTGTCCTTAATATTATTCAATTTTTTGAAATTGACTAAGGCAGTTTTAGCTTGATGGAAAGCTTTTAAAGCTGATCCTTCCAGTTTTAATTGTTGGTTTTTCGTTTTGTTCTTCAATAATGACGTAAACGGTGCAAGGATTGTGGAACAGTTGGGTAAAAATCGTCTGTAATAATTAATTACACCTATGAAGCGACGAATTTGTCTAATAGACGTAGGTTGTGGAAAATTCGTAATGGCAGTTACTTTTTCGGATAATGGTGATATTCCATCCTTATCAATTGAATGTCCGAGGTAATTTACTTCTTGCTGACCGAAAATACATTTGTCCAAGTTTATTTTTAAACCGTAATGGGACAGTCTTTGGAAAACTTGTTCCAAGTGTTGTTTATGTTCGTCGAGGTTTCTACTAGAAATTAGGACATCGTCCACGTATGCGAATACGAATGGAAGGTCCCTAAAAACCTCGTCTATTAACCTTTGGAAGGTTTGACAGGCGTTCCTAAGTCCGAATGGCATTCTGACGAATTCGTAAAGTCCAAATTGCGTGGTCAGTGCTGTTTTATGGATATCTTCTTCTGCCACCGGTATTTGATGATATGCTTTCACTAAATCTAGTTTGGAAAATACCGTGGCGTTTTGCAGTCCGATTGCGAAATCGTGAATGTGTGGGATAGGGTATCTATCCGGTACAGTTTGTGCATTTTTCTCCTGAAATCGCCGCAAGGACGCCATGTTGTCGCGTCTGATTTCTGTACCATATGTAGAGGAGATGACCACGCACTTTTGGAAGGTCGAATAATTTCTTTGTTGTAACATGCGTTGGAATTCGTCCTCTGCGATCTTGTACTTATCCGGCTTCAAACGTCTGGGGGTGGCGTAAACGGGTTGTCTACTCGTTTTAATATAATGTCTTGCATTATGTTTAATATCATCCGCGACTGTGAATGGCTGAGTAAGTTGTGGGTATTTTTGACACAGCCGACGAATGTACGTCTCTTCAGGAAAGGCAGAACTAATCCCAGTAGACTGGTATCTTGTGGTGATACCTTTAATTACGACTTTTGTTTGGTTATCAGTCAGTGTGCGATTAGTCATGTCTACTGATAGATTAAATCGTGCTAGGAAATCTGCTCCTAATATTGGTGTCGTCACGTTGGCTATGGTATAAATCCACGAAAATGTGCGACGCAAGCCGAGATTGACGCTTAAGTAATTTTCACCGTATGTCGGTATTTGTGTGTCATTAGCTGCCTGGAGGTGGTAAGGCTGTGGAGTAGCTTTCTGTTTACCTAGCGCTGGTATCACGCTTATTTCGGCTCCGGTGTCTATTAAGAAGTTATATCCGTGATTACTGTCACGAATGAAAAATAGAAGACCTTTAGTGGAAAATCCAGCAACAGTTGTCGTCACTACTGGCTGGAATGATCGTTTCCCTGATTCTTGTTTTCAAAAGTACAAGGATAAGTGCAACGCCTCGCTTCTATGCCGAATTTTTTGTGGTAAAAACAGATTTCGTTCGCTCGTTCTCGTGTGTTGCTTCGACCTCTGCTAAAACTTCGTTTTCGGTAGTTAAGTCGATTACTAAATGAGTAACGACGGTTTATTTGCATTAATTCCTGCAATTTACGAGTGAGATTTTCGACCGTAGTTTTTAGTCCGGCCACTTCGTCGTCTCTCGTCTGTTTTGGCTGTGCTTCTGCTGAGTTTACTTTGCGGCTCCTCAGATTTTCATGAATTCGGTCTGCCATGTCGGCGAGCTTTACAGTGCTTGTCTCCTCCGTTGTGGGTGCCAGAATTTGTACTGTGTGTCTGGGAGTTTATCCAGCCACAAACTTCTCATTATAGTTTCGGACATTTTGTTGTCTCCTAGCAATGATCGCATGTATCGTAAAAGTTGCGACGGTGTGCGATCTCCCAATTCTACTTGGGTGAAGAGATTGCGTAACATTGTCCTGTTTGATAAGCCAGTCCGTCTCAAAATAGCCTCCTTAAGTTCATCGTATGGATTATTTTCTGGTACGTTCTCCAATAAATCAGTCACTTCCTCGACGACGTCTGCCGGGAGTTTTTCAACCAAATAACAATACTTGGTTCGCTGAGACGTAATCCGTTTTGCGTCGAAAATGGCCTGGATCTGGATAGACCACGTCTTTATATTGGTGGGATTAAAATCCGGAATATTTAGCGTTAATGTAGCTAGAGGTGTTTCAACGCGGGGAGCTTCCATTTTTCTGTTTTTCGTTTGAAAATGATTTTAAAGCCTTTAAACTGTCGGTTGATTTGTTTAATTTCGATTTAATAGCGACTATCGGCATAACTCGCTAATTTGTTGCTATATTGTACTGAGATCCACGCTTCGTCTGACGGCTTGTATCATCCCTTGAGATTCGCATCGTCTTTTTACTTGCTTTGAGTGTTACCGCACGCATGATATCGCCAGTAGGTTAGGAAACCGCGTGTAGCTTATAAGGAGATTCCGTTGTGCATGCAATTTTCTAAGTCTGGGTCATCAACTTGTGGTGGTCGTCATGCCTTTTTTTGGTGATAACTTCCTCCACAAATAAAAATAGAAATAATAATAAGACTTACATGCAAAACCAACGGAAGTTTATTCACTGAAATAAATGTATAACAAACATAACATATTTCCTTTTGTAATGAGTTCAGAAGTCTTTTCTTTAGTTTCAGGGTAAGTAAAAAGGAGAATGTCTTTTGTTTTGTTGAAATGCTCATGTGTTATAAAATGTTAAGAGAGGCAATAGGTAATGTTCGCCTGTGAAATTGTATGAACCGCGCGAAAGGTGAAATGGAAGAGTGATAGTAGACGCGTGTAACCTCCAAATGAAGAGTCAGTTGAGAGAGAGGGTTTCATGTTTGTGTGTGCTTAAATACTATTTGGATAGGCTCCAGCGAGCTTAAGGAGAAAAGTTTAGAAAAATGTCTTCCTTGTTGTAACATGCGTTGGAATTCGTCCTTTGCGATCTTGTACTTTTATTTATCCAAACAACAATTTTTATCCGAATCTTAACCGTGTCAACTGGCACAGATGAGATGAAGGGGTCGTAACAATATATATATATATATATATATATATATATATATATATATATATATATATATATACCTATTCAAAGTAATCAAGGTGGTGAATATAAACTGGTAATTGCTTTGTTTATGAAATCTATTTTGAGGTACATATTTCTAGCTGTATTATAGCGAAAATTAAACTCGACGATTACATATTTCAAGAATGAAAGTAAACCATCATTTGTGCACGCAGATAACGCATATTATTATGTGTATCAAATAATTCTTAATCGTCAATGAACTAATACATTCGTTACGTAAAGGTTTCGGGTCAATCTTTTATTTCGAAAATAACGCTAAAATAAAAACAAACGTTATTCCCAAAAGAGAAATGTTCTAAGAGATCAACAGTAACCAGCGTTAATTTTACGTCACTCACAACAATATTTTTTTAGCATACGACAATATTTTTTTTAGCATACAACAATATTTTTTTTAGCATACAACAATATTTTTTAGCATACACCATTATTTATTTTTAGCATACAACAATACTTTTCGTAAAAGAGTTACTCAGCTTTGACTTAACGATTAATCCACACTTAATATATTACAGCTTACGATACTCGTGAGATAATTGAATGACAGTTCTTCATGCACCCTACAAGCGTCGTATTAGGAACGTTTATTTACTGAATCGAATAAAAAGCGACCACGAAACAGATCAATACTACTTTGCAATTTGGTGTAAATTGATCTTCTCGATGAGACCGCAATATGAGATTAAGTGGTCAAAAGAGCGATGGTAGTTTACACTTAACACATTTGTTTATTTCATCACGAATTTCTTCGTTTCTAGTGTATAAATTTATTTAGTTTATTAGAGAATAGTTCATGTTTCTTATTCTTTCTTTTGGGTGTTATTTTGTGTTTGTTTATTTGCCCTTAGAATTGTTCGTCTCACCCATTTTCTTGTGTATTTTGAAGTGTTTCTTGTTTTTAGGAAATCATTGTTTTAAAATTTTATTTCACTGTTCTTGTTACTTCGAGATTGTAACTATTTCACCCCAAGCAAAAGACTTGATGATTTTTTGTTTTCATTTTTATCTCAATTTTCTCATTTTCTTTCTTTTGTTCCAATGATGCAGATCGATGAAGCGTCTCTCAGCCGCATTTCGTTCGTTTTCTTTTTCAATAAAAAAATCGAAATATATTAGTAATCTCTCTTTCAAATTGTTAAATTAGTGTGTACGTTCATGTATTTAATCATACCTCACTAAGCGAATATCAGAGAATGAACATTCTGAGCGTCGTAACGACCAATGCGAGCGGCTATGATCTCCCTACAATATATTCATATTTCAGCGATTGTATTATCTTTTGTTTTTATAGTGTAAGCTAGGAGGATGTCAAACGTCCGAACTACTCCTCTTATACTGCAACAATAAGGGACAGGTAAAGTTTAAACTCGATAGGCACACTTCAGTTAAATTATTATTATTATTAGTCTCTTTTACGTAATCCGCTTCTATGTGGATGCGTAACCTTTCCCATACGTCCGGCCAACCTGCGATGTTATCGATCAATATGTGCAAAGGATATCGAAACCCTTTCATTTTTGACTGAATCTAAAACTTAGGCCCGTGGTTGCAGCAATTTATCCTCCCTTTACTATTTGTTAGTAAATTTATTTTCATAAATTGTTGTGCAGTTGTGAATTTACCTAGTTAGATGCTAGTGTACTTTTCACTGCTAGCTATACTTGAAGAAAAAATTATATAGTAGTCGAGTTCTACTTATCCTAATCCCCCGGTTAATGTTACATAATAATACTCTTTTAGATTTTATGTACATTATCTAACCTTTTTTTCTATCAGGCAAACACAAACACACACACCCATAAACACACATACACACATATATACATGCATATATATATATGTATATATATATATATGTATATATATATATATATATATATATATATATATATATATGTATATATAGGAATACGTACATATATATATATATATATATATAATATAGGGATACTATATATATATATATATATATATATATATATATATATATGTGTGTGTTTATGCATATACAAGTTATATATACATGTATATATTTATATATATATATATATATATATATATATATACATATATATATATATATACAATACACTTTTTATACAATAACTGTTGCTCGTGTGGCAGCATTACTTCCAACAATTCGTTCATCAGATGATGACTTTGGGAACATTACCACTTACTCAGAGCGCATCAGCAGTATTTAACCATACTACAAGACTGTTGGATTGTCGTCACTCTGTGGAATTGTCCTATCTACGCTGATACAGGGTTGAGTTTGCAATAAAATATCTGCATCAAAGTGCGACAGGAACGACAATAGTTTTCGAACCATTTTTAACATACTGTTCTCGTAGATCTTAATATATTTCTAACTTGTGCGTGTGTGCACAGTCAAAATTCTCCTTAAACGAAAGCGTTTATTCAATGACGAAAACTATTTTTAAATTAACAGAAAAAATGACAATATTCGAACGCTGATCCGTAAACGTAATTTCAGTTTGAAATTCGAGCCGACGTGCGCAGTCGAATGCAACGTGCCAGTCGGTGCAGCCATCAAACAGTGACAATATCTGCCTACTTTTACACAAATACTTAGGACTATTCCTTTCTTTAACGAAAGAAAATCGTTCTACTGGTGATATTGAGAGCTTTATTTGCAGCCATACAATATATGTTCGAGCTGCCGCAATATTCCCCAATTCTTCAATTTGTCTTCATGTGTAGCTTTTCAAGGAATGTTCGCATCGAGTAAGAATACATTTGAGGTGTGCAGTTTTCTTACATGGTCTGCATCAATCGGGTGGAATTAACCCACAGGCATGAAGGGAAACTGGTATTGGTAAGCTTTCGTAGACTAGTTTTATGAGAAAACTTAATTGTGTAGGCTTAATTTGTTAATGTCTGGCAATGTAATTTATCTGGCGTTTCTGCCACTTGGTGCATGTACCCTGTTTACGTTGATCTACGGCTGTAGCAATGCGCCGGGGGTGCCTGAACATAAAAAATATTGTCTCAATTGAATCAATTTTAATTATTTTAAAAGGATTCATTGGACAACCAAAGTAGTGAGTGGAGACCTATATCTTCTCTTGCACACAACAGCACCAATTATTTATTTTATCTTAAAGGTCGATTCTGCATCTTCTACAATGTTTGTTGCTTTCAATTTCTGGCCATTTGTTACGAATGGTTGATAATTCTTGACTAGTGTGTCACGAAGTCGTGCATTATCTGGAAAAGTCGCGCTTCACCCAATTAATATATCTCAAAAAGTGTTTGCTTCGTTTAGTAACTTCATAATGCCAAGTTAGTCAAGAAATTAAGCACCCCAACGATTTTCTCATAAACTTACGCTCCATTATCTTAAGTTTTGAAAGTACACCCCTATAAACCTGCAGTGGCATTGATAACTTATGAATACATCCCAAGTCAATGCACCATAATATGTGTTTGTTCAGGAGATGATATTAATCAATTGAGCGTAATCGATCCTTTAGCATTTTGTTTAGGTCCTGCCAACGAATTTTATCAGTGAGTGGTAGAGAGTAAAACCGATGAAGACTTTGACGCTTTTCTCGCGGATTGTTGGGATTTCGTTCACATCGACGGAGAACCTTTTCTTTGCAAGCTACTTTTTATTATCGATAAACTGCGACATTTTGATGACTTTATTTTAATCGCAGCTCATTTGAAGACATTTTGTTTAATTAGTGATGTGGATTCTGCGACATCTACATCTATTGAAGAGATGTTTTTTTATGATCTGTGTTGCTTATGGCACTACACAATATATTATCTCCATCACCAACCCAAGTAGTAGTAAAGAGATAACACATCCTATAATAATGCCAATATTCAACGTTTGCCAGTTAGGCTGATACTTATTAATATACTCTCCCATATACGTACATTTAAAATACGCTAATATGAGATTGCTAATATCTTGAAGAATCCGTTTAAGTAGTTGGTGTCTTACTCTTTGTAAGTTAAGCCACATGACGTGTTTTGGCCCGTTTTAATTCGGTCTCATAAATTAATGGTATGTTGTAAAGCTAGGAATTCCAGCCTTATGTATTGATGTATATACACGTTATTGTCTAGCACAAATTTCGTATTTTTTTAGCAATGATACTAAAAAGGACCTTCTATGTTGAGTAATAAAACTGGTCGAAATTGGTCCAGGAGTCTTTTCTTAGGTGTGTAGATACCATAATCTAATCCCAATTGCTCTGTGACGAATTTCTTTGAGTGTGCTGTCTGTAAACGTGTCAAGGGGCTGCCAATCTCTTTTATGAAGCTTATATGAAATATTGTTTATCCTGGGAGTCTCTGATCGCTAGCTTTTCTGACATGGTCTTTAATTTTATATCGTCTCCAAGGTGAACTGTCAAAACTAACTTCAGAAAAGTGTGAACGGCTGACTACTTAAAAAAGATCCAAGAATATTGTGGGTGAGTTAGTCTGTATATTTATTCTTCGAATGGGGCGCTTCTAAATGCTCTTTAAAAATATTGAGGACCCGCTCAAACAATTTCTTTGTGAATTTAAATGTTTTTTTAATTTTTCCTCGCTTTTCGTTTCTTACGTCGATGTTTTCTTGCGTTTTCAGCTCTTGCAAGAACATGCATCATTTCTATCACTTCGGGAACTCTTTCTCGCCAATTCCCGGTGACCTGACACTTTCTTAAGACGTCATAAGATATAGTTGCTCTCCTCTGAGTCTACCTAACTTTTTATCTCCTCTATTGGCTGTTTTAACAGTTTTTAATTTGTTCCTGTCTCCAACTCTATAGTGTATGTGTATGCATATATATATATAAATATATATATATATATGTATATAAATATATATATAATATATATAAATATATATATATATATGTATATAAATATATATATGTGTATATAAATATATATATATATATATATATATATAACTACATATGTATATATATTCATATATATGCAAATATTTGTATATACATTTATAGATATGTATATACATACATATATATATATATATATATATATATATATGTGTCTGTGTGTGTGTGTTAACATTTGTATATGTGTTTATATTTATGTATATGTGTGTGTGAGTATATAGAAGAGAAGGAGGATACATATAAATATATGTATATATATATATATGGGGAAACATTATGCACGTAAATAGTATGTTTTATTCTTTTATTTTTTAACGATCAAACGTATTTTAAACCATTAATTTACAACAGGTAGCTGTTACGGTGTATTAGAAAGTTGGAGACAATTGCTAACTTGAGAGAATAAACCGCGTCATCATGAGGCATGCGACCCTGAACAATTCGGAAGACTAAGATTAAGGCCAGTGCCCCTTGAAAAACTTTGAGGCCGCAGGAAAGCAGTAATTAGCAGGAAGCATCACGATATAATTCGTCGAAAATCTGAAAAATATTGCGGAACTATTCGGTCATAGACGAGGTAGATGGTCGTTTTATGGAAGATTAAAATACTCCTTTGATGAAGATCTTTGCTACGCTGCATACTACAAGGGTAAGGTCCAAATACTCACCGCTATCCCAGGGAAAACGGTTTCACAGAAGTAGACACAAACTCCCAACGAAGTGAAACACACAGTGGAAATTGGGATGTTGTGGGTCTACCAGGGCCAGCTGCACAAGGCGCGAGAAAAACAGGCGTCTATTCTACAATATATACGAAGTACAAGCCTCGTGAGGTTCAATTCCTCTCAAAATATAATGTTATGGGGTGTATTGCAAGAGATAGCCATGTCATGATAGCCATATTTTTAAAAAGGATATGCGATTAATTCAAATGGCAACCTGGATTCGCTGACCATTCTTTTAAAGTGTTGACTGGTAATGGTCGTTGTGCGTTATACCTCCGGGAAAACTAATAGAACTTGACCAGTCATGATAACTATTCTTGCCTAATTACTATCGGCGATTTATATGTCGGCTTCAGTTTAAAAAGAAAGGCACCGTACTCCTCGCAACGCCAAGAAAAAGATGATTTCAACGATAAACTGTTGTTTCGCCATATTCAAAAGTACATTCAGGTTTTAGTCCCGCTTCAAAACTGTGGTGGACGATAAGTACCGCAATTTTAGTTCAGAAATTACGTTACTTGCTAAATAAGTTTACATGATGTATGATGACCAAGTTTGGGGTCAGAGTCAGTATCAACTTAGACAGGATTAGCTGACAGACTCTTTTTCTTAATGTATATTAACGTGAGATTGTGCGTGCATAGAGTGTTAATTATCTTGCGAAAATGCTAGAGTTATCGTAAAAGGATCCGTAATAGAATTAATATCTTTTTATTCCTGTATGAAAATACGGCATCTTCATATCCAGGAGATAAACATGTTATTTCTTTATCGATTCGCCTTTACTCCAATGCAAATATATAGTTGTAATGGTCAAAAGATAGAATTTAGAAGTATAGATTGATCGATTCTTTCAGTTTTCAAGTATATAGATATATTTATAAAAAGGTTTTAATAATGCCATCGATTATAGAAGCAATATTTCCAAACTATGTACATTTCGGTCTATATTTCTATATATGTGCGGGTCAATACCCACCTTATATTAATAGAAAACATAGACATCAGTTTTTGTTCGGCAGTCGCATCATACTGAAACCCGGTGTTAAGAATGTATTTAGTAAAGTCTATTTAGTTATATGCACTTTGTCGATTTACTTACATTATAATATTGGCCAATTAAAATATTTACGCATAATAACCCTGATAAGAATGGGATTACGACTATAGACAATGACTTACGTCATTTTGCAATGTCAATATCACGCTTACGGCTGATTTCATACACTTATTGTGTTCAAAATCCTACACATTTTGTTACAGTTGTATTTTTATTACGTGTATTGTTGTTCTTAATTAAAATTATAAATCCTTTCTTCTGGATTATTTGGATTGAATATCTTACTCCATCCCATGTTTCTTCCCCTCTCTCTCTCTCTCTCTCTTTCTCACCCTCTCCCTTCTCTCTCTATTGATGGATTTCACAACAACTTATTTATTTATTAAATTCTCAACTTTATTTTTTCAAATTTTCTCAAAGAAGTATCCATTTCTGAAATCATTTCAGCCCCAAGAAACTGTTACCACATTCGTTTGTTTTTGCTGGAGGGTGTTTATCTGTCAGAAATAAGTATATCATAGACTCAACATTCCTCTATTGTTCGTGCCTCAAAATCAATGTTACTTTATCTTTTTTAACTTAAACTTATATTTACTTAGTACCAATGCATTTACATCACAAAGAGAAATATGTATGAATTAATTGATGTAACCTCACTTTTGAATTAAATACATTTGACCAAATATAAAAAAAATGGCAAAAGGGAAAAGCAAGACACACATTTTAACATGAAATAACTATTAAATGTAACTAAAACACGACCTTGTTTCTTGATTTTTGTTCAAGTAATTATAATATGTGGTTATTTATTTTAATTTTGATTTTACATTTTTTGACCCACACAAGGCATATTGGGACTAAGCGTCATGAGGCTACTGTAATATTAGGCATATTTATAGCAGGGGGCAATAATTGAAACAAATTGGAATGTGTGATTTATTGTGTTAATTATACATTTTAAAGATATTTTTGTCGTTTTTTATTTAAGTATTGACAATATATGTTTTTTTAGTTGGACGAAAATGTATGTTTTGTGTGCATTGCATTGATATCTGTATTTAATAGAGATATATGATATCATTAATTTTTATTTTCTGAACTTAACCAGAACATTTATTTTTCTCTTTGTGTTGAATAATTATTTCAAAAAAACATTAACTACGGTTTGTTCAATATTCAAATTAATGGTCGGTTCAGTAGGAATTCAAGTAGAAGGGTGCTTGTTGTGTCTTCTGTGCGGTACTTTATTATTTTGGTTCGGAAGTTGATCAAATGGTGTTGGGGTCAAATTCTGGATTCGTGGAAACCCGGAAGCAGAGGTTTATTTGTTCGATAAAATACTAGTTGCCCTAGTTAAAAGGAATATTCGCTGTTCGTTATTCGTGGTATGGGACTTTCAGAGGTCATTTGCAGATGTCACCATAAAGCAGAAACCATAGTTCTCCCTACGGTAAATGAAAACGAGAAGTGAATGACTAAGGATTATGATAATTCTATGGAGTTGCTGAGACCCTAATAATTCTACAGTTACATGATCGATCTGGTATGGATGATTTTAGATTTGAGGTGTGAATTGTGGTCCGATCTGTGAGTTGTGCTGCTGAGTAACTTGTGTGTTGGGGATTACTCTCAACCTTCACCGAGTAGATAGACGAGTGGCTAGAGTACGAGTAGACAATGATGCAGCGCCCGGATGTACAATGGGTTTTGGAGTTAGATTTGGGTGCAGAGTCACTCAACGTGTGCGTCGTGGAGCAAAGGGGGCAATGTATTGGGTAGAAATTAAAAGAAAATACTGTATTTAAGTAACTTTGGATATGGTGCGTATATCGACCTGATTTAGTAATCCGATGTATTCAGGTGTGAGCGTTGGAAATAACCTTTCACCATTTTCACCGTGCTGTGTAGTAAAAAAAAAACATGGAATGGATCAATTATGTATAATTCTGAGTTGTTCCTCGCTCTGATAAAAAAGAGGTTTGGAGTTAGATCTAAGTGTGGTAGTCTTCGGATATTCGTGCCGGGAGCGCTGAGGTGGTTAACACGCATAGTCTAAATGTAGATAGTGGTACCTTATATAAAAGTTGTGGACAGTCTAAAGAAGACAGTTTAAAACGGGGGTATGTTTTATGTTCCCATTATATCGCAGTAATACGCGTGAGTTATTTTTAATTGCAATCGGGTGTTATATCGATGAATTAGAAGAATGTGTGTGAATTGAATGCCTAGGAATCGAATGCAGATGCCCCGTAGGGAAAATGGTAAGCCTGTCATAAGGCAATGGGTGTGTACTATCATGCAATTAGAAAAGGATGACATCGGATGGCCTAGGTAGCTGATATTGATCGTAAGTATACTTTACTTACATCCCCGAAGAAAGGTCATATAGGCCGATATGCCGTGTGACAAATTAAGTAGATGGTTGTAGAGATAACCGGCACAGTTTTGTCCCTAGTAATGGGGGATTCTGACCTAACCTTCGAAGGAATGTGAACACTATTCTAGGATTGTTTTTAGAAGAGAAAATATGTTACATTATGGAGGGCTATATGATGGAGAGGTAAATAAACTAGTATGAATTTTGAGAAGGGTCGACAAAGAGAGAATGACACACACTTTGTGAAATTAATGTGTTAATATGTTCTTGAATCATAACTAGATGGCCCGAGGGTAAACTCACAAAGAATGAGGTCAAGTTAGGTTAGACAAACATAGCTATTAGTGGAGATTACGAGGGGCGTAACTGTTTGTCGTTGGGAGGAAATACAGCCTTTTTGGATGAGTTTTGTGTGGAAAGCAGACGTCCAAATAATATGCTGTGAGACTTTGAACTGTCAAACTAAGCGAAAGTCTTAGTTTCCCTTCTGGTAAGAAACAGTTTATTTGAGCTGGCCACACTGAATACATCACGGTAACGACAGTGACCACTGGGGCAAAGGGCACCAGACAGCGACAGTAGCGGTGTTGACATAGAAGAAACGTGATAAAGATAAGCGGGCAGCGGCAGTCAGACAGCAATGAAAGGGTAGAAGAAAAACGATAGCGAGACAAATGTATACGACACAGTAATATTAAAATGGTGATTTGGAAGTGTCGCTTGAAAAAAGAGGTAAATATACTAATGAATGAGTATACGCCCGCACACACATCGAAATAAATTAAAGATTTACCCGAAAAAATGAAAGAATTTATTTAAAGTAACGCAAAATCGCGTAAGAAAAAGCGATGCAAGAATAGATATAAAAGGTATGAAAAATCATTTTGAAGATTCACAACGTCACATATTTATCCGTTTCTTTATAGCTGCAAGGAAACAGACGTTCACCACCTACATACGCAAACGAACACACGTGCGTATTTCGGCATTATTTATATTATAATTAATAGTGACGTATTATAGATTGTAAAAACGGTAATATTACAGAATACTCAAAATACAACCGACAAGATTACTTCATCATGATAAATAATATGCAAAACATTTTTCAGCGAATCTTTCATTCTTGCATTGAATGTATTTTAACCATTTTATAAAAGACAATTCATTGGTAGAATTGTGACAAATGATGACTGAATCTTCAAAAGTGATATTTACGAAAGGAATGGTCAAATCTGGCAATGTTACGTTAACCAACGTTGAACTACGTGTCTTGGGAAACCATGCAATCACTCAACGGCAGCTTTATAAGTAACAACAAAGTACTCATTGGGAACGCTAAAAGGGAAGGCGGAGCATCATCTCATGAAGTATTAACAGCGGGGTTAACTTTACGAATATACAAAAAATAAATATTACTAACAGCCTAATCATGACTGTAATAACATTATTAGGTGCTGTTAAGCTCCAAAACAATATAGAAATATGCACTCGAATATTGACGGGTTGCCAACACCATAGAGTATTAAAAGATCACGGACACCTGTGTCCAACTAATATTAGTTCATTACGTACTTCGTAGTTCAAGATATTTTTTTTAAATTTAGAACTGGTATTAAAATTAGTTGAGCACATTTTTATGCCTCTTAATTAATTCCAATAAATGTTTACTTAAACTAGTACAAACTATCAGTATGGTTAGAGGTGTTCCTGCTTCTGTAAAATAGCAAAAAACTAGTGAAAATAGCCCAAATTAGCCAAAATCCTCCGTTAAACAACCTAATTGGTTCCTAAGCCTCTACAATGGTCAGGAATGGTGTAGATAGTTGAACCCATTGTTATGTCGAAACCATTGCATTGTATTATATTCATACAGTTTAATAACAATTATTTTCTTTTGTTTTCAGTTTAGTTCAGTTTAGTTGAAAAGATAGGATGAGTGGAACAAAGTACCAGTATGATGATTGGGATTTCACTTTGCTTGAAAACATCCCAACTGTACATGAGTGCGTTTTGGCTATAGTTCATCATGCTTCAACTTATGGATCTACACAACAGAAAGAGCATCTCTATCAATTTTCTCTTTGTCTGCTGGGTTACTGACAAAGACTGAAAGAGACATTAAACTAACAACAATAAAAGAAGTAAAATATAAAGTTGATTGATACTTGAGAGAGTACAATAGCAACGTTCAGAAGGGCCATGGATCGAAGAGGTCAAACTTGATTCAATGGAAGACAAAAAATCACATTCTTTTCAATATTCTGGGAAAGGGTGTTGACGTGGAGACGTTTGATGCAAATGAGAAACGGGGTTTTCTTTGATCAAGTTCCACTCAACCGGAGGGTCATAATTAACAACATGCATATCGATTAAGAACATGAATCACTTAATCGTTTGTTTCTGACAGTAGGGTGCAATAAAGCTTTGATTTGGGAATAACTGACAGCTGTTATGAAAGACTCCGTTCAGAAGAATCTCCGAATTGAACAGCTGATCGCTGCGTCTCTCTCTTTCAATCATGTACCTCTACATCTGCTATGTGTGTCCCTCACATGTGAGGCTTTTGATGTTGGAAATCGTTAGGTTTTGAAAGATATTCAAGAAAAGTCAGATCTGAAAGGAAGGGTGTGCAAACGTAATTCAACCTTTCGTTCATTCTTGTCATAAGGTGTCGTTGTAGCAGCAATCAATGCTCTGTGTAAAGTGGTGACCAATGATGGGCATAACTCATCCATCTATGACAGAATTCGATGACACACCGAAAAGGTTCAGCTTGTATAAGGAAACACGATTAGCTTTGCTGGGCTACAGTGCAGCTGCATTGATACATCACTTTGATGATTTAAAAGCAACGTTGGACGCAACAAATGCTGCCAATCAACTAGTGCAAGCTTCTGAGATTTACCTGCAGATTCATTACATAAAGACAGCGTTGCAGTGTCTTGCTTGGTCCACCTACAAGATCACACTTCCCTTTCTGAACATGTGTGAGATGGGAATCCGAAATCTCTGCTGCGTATCCTTCCATTGCTGCATGACGACCTTTTGAATTGTCAGATGGAAACATTGACAAGGTATAAAGTCGACTACTCTTTCAATGTTTATGAACCAGACACGCCATTGGGAATACACATCACCAACCATATTCTGTACATAGGCAGCTGTGGATCTGAAATGTCAACGTGGACGTCAGTATGGAATTGTAGATGTCGATGAAAACAATAAAAGAGCAACAGATCTCACCAAGGTTAACTCATAAGTGGTTGAAAAACATCCTGACCACAATCTTTTATGTGAACGGGATTTGTCACGTATGGATAAACTTGCCATCCGTGCTGCAGCATGCTCCAATCGAAAATTCACCGCCAGTGGTATGAAAGACGATATGACGCTGTACCAGACCAACGTATCATCCATTGAGAAAGAAACCAGAGCCATAGCTAAGTTGCATGATGTCGAAGAACAAAAAGGGTTCGAAGCTCAACAGGAGATCACAAATGTAAAGATTGCAGAAAAGCGGCGAAAATATATCAACTCAAAAGAGAGGTCAGCAATTCTTCTTTGCCTCAGTACAAGAGGTTGAGAGAGCACTGAAAGAACAGCAAAATGAAAAAACGAAAAACACGATGCTGAGGAATGAACTATTGTTTCGTAAACTGATTTGCAAGCACAATTTCCAGGAGAACTCAGAGATGTACAGGGTAAGTTGAATGCGTGACAGAGAGATGAAAATAAATTTGGGAATTCTTCTTTCTGGTGACCATGATGAAGATTGAGACGAAAAAGTTTTATTTCCAGATATAAACTCCATTCTGCTTTCTTACACGACATATAATGATAATAATGTGAGCGTTGATACCAAGGAAGATGTTAAAATCCTAGAAGAGTATGATGATATTCGTCTTAATGAATCTTGTGTTGCAGTTTAGGACACCCCACTTGGAAGAAATGGGTACATCGGAATGACTAGAAAAAAGGTTGACGAGAACAACTACATGGTGGAGTATTTGGAATGTTTCAACAGTGATTCTGCAAGGCGTTCATAGAGATACCCCCAGGTAGATGATGAACAGAACACGAATATAATCCAGATCATACCATGCAATGTACTCGATGCTTGGGACATTAGTACACGCCAAACTCAGTTCTAAGTCGAGAATTGGAAAATCATTGAAGGTTTATTTCAGTCGATGTACAAGTAATTAGCTGATCTCCTGTGCAGTTCCCCATGGAGTTCCACAACTTCAATTGACTTCAATTGATTATTTCATTATCTATATTCAGTTTATATGATTCCAGCGGTGTCATTTGGATATGTAGTGTGTGGTGAATGTTTAACCATTTTGGCTGAAATGTTACTCACATTTCTAACTTGGGGAAGGGGGGGCTCATAAAATCCCCAAACTGGTGTTAAACCTTAGTGTCTTGTCATTTTCAACTATCTACAGCCATGCATACCCATTGTAGAACCAATTAGGTAACTTAACAGAGGATTTGGGGAAATTTGGGCTTATTTTGGCTAATTTTCACTAGTTTTTGGCTATTCTACATTCAGTAAAACCCGTTTACAACCAGAAAGTGGTCCTAAATTACAGTACTATATCAGATTTAACCATCTATACCCATTCATAGCTATTGAGGATGTTTTAAAAGCACTTTTTCACCAAAAAATGATGGATTTTGAGTCCCGGCTATTTTTTCCCTGCACCTACTGAATTTTGAGAAATTGTCAAAATGTTTTTATTGTTTAGTGTTATTTATGTATAAATGAACACAAAAAATACTACTCGCATGAACTTGAAATGTTCACCCATTACGTCCCACCCATAATTATAGTAATGAAACGTATTTTTGGCTTAACGAGATCTGGGATTGAAATGCAAATACGTTTGTTTAGACGTTACATTTTTATTCCTTTATTTATTTTTAATTATCACAATCTATACATATATATATATATATATATATATATATATATATATATATATATATATATATATATATGTGTGTGTGTGTGTGTGTGTGTGTGTGTATTGGCAGCAGCTTTTCTTTTATACAAGTATCATAAAAAATAACGGACATCTGGATATTTTTTCTATGATCCTTTCCGTTTTTCTGATTAGGTTTTAGTTTCAGACGGAAACTGGCTGATAAAATTGCCAAAGCTTCCCAGAGCGCTTTCAAACCTTTCCAGGTCCATCGTCAGTGGAGTAATGTTTACCAGGCATAAACCTAGGAGTGAATATATATTCTATTTAGGCGGGAAAAAATAAAGGACTGTGTTTAATACAAATTTATATTCATAGGCATTTGAGTATATTAGTACTAATAGTATAATAAATCTTGTTAATAGCTGGTTTTTCTGTTTTAATATATAGGGCTTTGAGTATGTGGAGTATGTTTCCGTCTGAAACTAAGAACCTAATCAGAAAAACGGAAAGGATCATAGAAAAAATATCCAGACACAAGATGTCCGTTATTTTTAATGATACTTATATATATATATATATATATATATATATATATATATATATATATATATATATATATATATATATATATATATATATATATAATATTGAGACAATATATATATATATATAATATTGAAATAATATTGAGACAACGATAGAAAGAGCGAGAGCGACACAAAAAGAGGGAGAGAGAGAGAGAGAAAGAGAGAGAAAGATCGACAGGGGGAGTGAGAGAAAGAGAGAGTAAGAGAGAGGATACATAAATTACACCGCAACTCTAGTTCTTATTAATCTTTGATTACTAAGAAATTGGTGAATCTATTTCTTTCGGAAGATAAGCTTGTATTGCAATATCATTTCATCGCTTTCAGCTTATTTGCACTTAAGTAGATATCAAATGGACGCGTGTTGATCTAACACGTGTCCCTGTTGTTAGTTATTTTCCATTGACAGCCTTATTCAATGAAAATAAAATACTTTCGCGCCAATTTTCTCTCGATAACAGACAACACGTCTCATCTATTCAAATTAAGATTACAATACGACCAACTTTTGGAGTGATTCAATCGAACTGTCTAGCCACTTATAATCTATTAGCCATTATAATATTCTCTCGAGTTTAATACCGAATTACTTCTATATAATCAACTTTGATTATTGCCGACAGCTTTTTGTCTCGTTCAACACGTTTTATTGATTCATTTGTCTATTTTCTCAGTCATAAATGCTCTTTTGTTTGTAGTACGAGATACATCTATCTATTTTGTTTCATCGCACGGAAATGCAAACAAACTATTATTTCCTGTTATCTTTCATTGCATCTCAGTACAGACCAAAAGTATCCTGTGCATCATGTATGAGTTGCTTGAACCTGTGATTAATCACCTCAGCACAATCTACTAAGTGACAAGCAATATGGATTTCGTGCTGCAAGACAAACAGCTTATGTATGTGGTGACTGTAATATTACACAGGATAAGTGATTATATAAACGGTGGCTTTGCTTCTACAGCAATATTACTTGACATATAAAATGCCTTTGATAGGGTTTCGCATAATTATCATCTTAACATTCGTGGGTTCTATGGAATATCTGGAAATGTTTTTTTTCAATTGCTAAATCATGTTTTTTTCAGATAGTTTAATAAAATTAGTCGTACATTGGCAGCAGTCTTAATCCCATAGTGTTAATGCCGTCATTTTTCGGGATTCCATACAGGCCCCGACCCTCCTCGTGATATTCATCAATGATCTCCTAAAAGATTTTCTAATATCATTGGATGACAACTGACAAAGGACACAATCATCTATGGCAACACTAAAAAAAAAAATTAATGACCATAATAATGATGTTTCTTCCCACCTAGAATACGTGGTACAATAGGGGAAAAAGTAATCAGTTGTTTTGAATGCGTCTAAAACAAAGCTTCTCTCTTTTCACCACCAACGCTCAAATCCGCACTTTACCCCAATTGAAATAAATAGCTATTCCTTTGATGAAACATGCTGATCATTCTACAACTCCAGAAAGTATCTAACACATGCCGCAATTCTCTACCCGTATAAGACTCAAATACGTCATAAGATAGAGTACTCTTGCAAGATCTAGCAGGATTCTCCTAAGAGCACATTTCCTGTATTCACAGTGTACCAAACACGACTTCGAAATATAGTGGGGTAGTGTCCTATTCTGTCTCCTAACGTTACTTTCTCACAGAAGATATATCGCTTGCCTCTCTTTCTGTTCTATCGTTATTTTCATAGTAAGTGCTCAAATGAGCTCAAATTCACACAAACTCTTCTAGCTACAACCACGGTAAATATTTTTCTATTTCTCCTTCTATGTACTTATGAGCAGAGGTTTATCTCTAGAACTACCGTATAGTCGGTATCAAGTCCAATGTAAAACGGATTCTTGTCGAGCCGTCATCTTAAATACTATAATTCTGACAAATTTCAACAATTGTTTCTAATCACGATGTTGTCTCACCGTCGACCTTTCAAAAGCAGTAGACAAACTCATTAACACTTATCCTCGAGTAGTATTTCGGTCGTGATTAGTAGTTCCTCCTTAGTAATAAGTATATATATATATATATATATATATATATATATATATATATATATATATATATATATATGAATATATAGTAGTATGTTTAAGAAGGCTAAGCAATGCAGAGTGACGGATAGGTTGTAAGCTGGAAGGAACAACAATAATAAATCGAGGTGGGACTTACTATTTGTCTTTTCTTGAAACCTTACATAGTCTTACATAACAGCAAGTGCGGTGATGGCTGTTTGTGTGTTGTCTGGATGATTATTAAAAATCCAAATCATAAAAAAGTATATATATATATATATATATATATATATATATATATATATATATATATATATATATATATATATATATATATATATGCATATATATATATATATATATATATATATATATATATATATATATATATATATATATTAACTTGTTACAAATATCCAGGGGGTATAAATCCGAAAGAAAGTTGAAACCGGGTTTATGAGAGTGCTCAATGAAAATTCGGAGCAAAATATAATTTTTGTTGGTGATTTTATTATTCCATTAATTGCTACAAAATAATTGCTGTTTCATTAGCGTCTATAATCCACGACAACTTTTCAAGCATCAATGGAATCCAAATGTTTAAGATTTTAAATTCAACCCCAACCGGAAATTGGAGATTCATAAGAGGGAGCGGGACGAAGATGAGGCTCAGCCTATAGCGAGGACAGGAAAGAGGGAGGGGGAGACCCCAACAAGTAGATATTTCAGAAAGTTGAGTGCGGTGATCTTTAGTGTCTGGGCTATCGTGACCTCGATTCTAACCAGGGCGGATGGCAGAGTGGGTTTAATTTAATAATGAGAATAGGATTATAATTATAAAGTTATAACTGTCATCTTTGTTGTAATAGGTGATTATCGTGTAGATTAAAATGTTTGATAATTTTTATTTAGTGTATTAATTGACACTTTTGCATTCTATTTTAATATAAATATTTATGGCTCAGTAACGGTAGTGAATTTTGTTGTGATAATATTTTTTGATTGTGATTATATTTTACTAAAATTAATACTAGTGGAATTATTATATAAAAGAAGTTTAATGGTGTTACAATTTTTAGTAACAATAATAATGTCAATCATACCTACGATAGTCGCAGTAACAATAGTATCAATAATAATAATAATAATAATAAAAATAATAATAATTATTATTATTATTATTATTATTAGTATTATTATTATTATTATTATGATCCTGTTACTTGTGAAGTCATTGGGCGAAATAAGTCTACAAGTGATTGGAGGCTTTTATAGTCCTACTATCAATAATTAGGACTAAGCACCAGTCAATAATTAAGCGTTCAAGATAGTAATCGAAAGATTAAGTAATTGAGATTAGATTAATCTAAGTGATATCAGAGTTAATAGCTATCACAGGTGTGGGTTTAGGTGAGAGATGGGTTTGGTAGAATTGGTAGTATGACTGAGAGGCTATTGAGGCTGAGAATTATAGGTAATACTTAGAGATTTTATGTTATTGAGTGTTTGGTGGGGTGGTTCATCCGGACTTATTGGGGTTGGGTTGAGTAGGGGGTTGTAATGTTTGTTGAAGTAGTGCATAATGGGGGGTTTATGTAATCATTCATTTTTTAATTATTATTTTTTTTCATTTTTAAATATGTAGGAGGTTGGTGTTGGGATAAGGTGGGATATGTGGGTTGCTAAAGAGGGAGAGTCTACTATGTTTATAGTTGATATACGTCTCTTGTTTTCTATTTAGGAGTTTATTTCTGTCTTTAAAACGGATAATTTCCAGTTTTTCATTTAAACATAATCTACATAGTGAGTTCATTGATTTGCAGGTGCTTGATTTTTTAAAGATGTTCCATATTATTATGGGAGTTTCTTTTTTTGTTTTTATTTTGTGTTTGTGTAGTGAAAGTTCAGTTTGGCCAGGATGGTCAGGGTTGTTGAAGGAGAGTTTATGGTTGTAAAACTTTTCCTTGAAGGTGTTACCTGCCAGACCAATATAATAGTTAGTCTGGGATGGGTTTTCGGTTGAGGAGATAGATGCCTTATAGACCACTTGAGTTGATAGGCACATTTGGTTTAGGGGCAGTTTTATTTGTTAGTACAGTTACATGTTCTTCTAGGATTTGAGTTTTTTTATGATTTTTTCCAGGTTGCCATCACAACAATAGCTGAGTTTCAGTGTGTTCTTATTAAAAAAAAATTATGCAGTATGTTGTTATTGCGGAAATGAGTGTTTATTAAATTCAGGAATTTATTCCCTAATTTGGTTTTAGTTGAATTGTTAAATGGAGGTATATACCAGATAATTTTCCTATTCCTATTTTTGTTCCTACTAGGGTTATTTTGTGTAGTTGGAATATACTCTATTTTGGTATTTTATATCCACTCTTCTGTAGTGCTTTATCATAAAAGTTCTTATGTTTATTGAATATATCTATATGAAATGAGTTGTTACTAATCCTTCGACTAATTGATTCAGGGGTGTGTTTACTTACATATCTAAGGTGGTTAGATAGTGGGTTGACATACACGGGGGTAGGAATTATCTTAAGCATAGGCCTCATAAGTATGCCTAGTGAGGCTGAAGGTAATATCGAGGAAGTTGACCTGCTCAACATTTGATGTTATTTCAGCCTTTAGGCCTATACGTTTTATTTCTTTGAGTATTATATTTTGATTTGTTTACACTTTTGTCCGTTTGTGTTTTTAACATACCTAAAGCCATCATCTCTGTGAAGCCCGATCGAATCGACTTCGAGATCTTTTGTTAGGTTATATAGTAAGTACAGGCTACCAAGTCTGTCACCTCCGCAGAGTCAAGAGAGCCCATAGAAACATCGCAGGAATAGAAATGGTCCTTCTTTGTCCATTGTTATTTATTAGTTATTAGTACTTTGGTTCGGAATTTTTTAATTATGTTTATTTCATCTTCAGAGACATTAGAGAGGAGAGTGGCGAATTCTATACACTTTTCGAAGAGTGCTCTGGTTATTGAGGGGTAGAAAGTAACTATATCGAATAGTATAAAAGAGCATTTATCTTTGTTACTAATTCTATTAAACCAGCTTATGGTTTCATCGGTATTAATCATTAATCATTAATTTTAGTATAATATAATCACAATTAAAATATATTATCAATTACAGCATAATTCACTACCGTTACTGAGCTCATTATACAAGCCATAACTATGTATATTAATATAGAATGAAAAAGTAGCAATTAATACCCTAAATTAAAATTATCTAACATTTTTATCTACACAATAACCACCTATTACAACAAAAATGACAGTTATAACTTAATAATTATAATCCTATTCTCATAAATAAATAAAACCCACCCTGCCCACAGCCCTGGCTGGAATCGAGGTCATGATGGCCCAGGTACTAAAGATCACCCCAGTCAACTGTCTGAAATATCACTGGTTGGGGTCTCCCCCCTCCTCCTTTTCTTGTCCTCGCTATAGGCTGAGCCTCATCTTCGTCCCCCTCCCTCTTATGCCTCTCCAATTTCCGGTTGGGGTTGAATTTAAAATCTTAAACATTTGGATTCCATTGACGCTTGAAAAGTTGACGTGCATTATGGACGCTAATGAAACAGCATATATATTTGTCGCAATGAATAGAATAATAAAATAACCACCAATATATATATATATATATATATATATATATATATATATATATATATATATATATATTACAGAATTGTAGCAGTTTGAGAAGTTGTGGGCTTTCATACGCAAGGTTTCTGAGACAGCAACAATGGTGTGCCATTTATATACTTCAAAATGTGTAGCCTACTCATCAAGTGAAAACAAATACTAGCAGGTGCACGTGTGTAGTAGGTTCACAGCTGTTTAATTGGTACCGCCTAGAAATACCTGTGTATGCGGCAACAATCACTCAAAATTTTCTAATAAATAAATATTACATGTTTTTATTTTCTTAATTGAGCACTCTGTCTTCATTTCGCTTCATTTATGCCTAGGCTATATATATATATATATATATATATATATATATATATATATATATATATATATATATATATATATTTATGGGAAAAGAAGGATGAAGGTAATCCGACGTAATGGGAAAATCAAAAAGAGAAAACCAAAAAATTGATGTTTTTATGTGTACATCAGCGTTTCATCTTTATTTATAAGACTTCATCAAGATGATAATATAAAGAAAAATGTCATGCAAGCACCAACACATATATGGTTGACATATTGGGAAAAAGGAAATAATGGTCACTACTGGAGAAAACAGTATGGGGACGTCCATACTTGGTGAGGACTTATTTGAAAAAATAGTATCAGATGCGAACAAAAATACAAATAATTTGTTAAATTAATTACCCAATAAGCCGGATTAATAAAATCTTGATTTTTTTTTCAAAGAACTAAAAGAAGAAAAAAAAGATTAGCAAGTGCCGGTCGAATTCGAGACCCGAATGACGCAGTGATGAGAAGGCGTTGAGTTTGTTATTAAACAGTAAGGATTTGAAAAGAAAAAAAATAGTGAAGGACTATTTGTGACTAATTCTTTTTCAAGAAAGTATTTTTTGATCATGGAAGATTTCTCGAAACTGGAGATGATTAAATTTCAATCGGAACAACAGAAGGCAAACGATGAAAAACTTTCGTCTCTACAGAAGGAATTTCAGTCGCAGTAATGAGTTTGTTAAAGTATGTTGAGGAAAAGAATTTAGCACAAAAGCGAGAAGATAGAAAATCTTGAGACGAACAATTGATTGGGATAAAAAATGTACATTTAGAGCAACAGACTCAATCAGAGAGAAAATTTGAACAGCTTGCACAAGCAATGATAAATACGACGAATGACGACAGCGGCGCGTTCAACCAAAATGCAATATGGTCAGCTATAGAAACCTTCAACTATGTGCTTGAAGAGGACCTAAACTTCGAATCATGGTACCGCCGATATCAGGATTTGTTCGACATTGATTGTAGTTCATGGTCGGAAAAGAAAAACTAAACAAAGTTCTTCGTAGGCTAGGTACGGCAGAGCATACAACATTTGTCGATTATATTCTGCCGAAGAAAACGGGCGAACTATCTTCTAATGAAACCATTAAAATTTTAATGGAACTATATTGACCCAAAGCAAGTTTATTCAACAAAAGGGGTAAATGTATGAACCTAACGCGAAAAGAAAGCCAGGATTACTCAACGTTTGCTTCGATCGTCAATAAACAGTGTGATGACTTTAAGTTATCATCCTTGACAGCAGGCAATTTGAAAATATTAATATTTGTTCAAGGGCTCATCTCGCAAAACGATGCAGAGTTAAGAAGACGTGCAATAAGAAAACTTGAAACCGAGCCAAATTTGACATTGCAACAACTGGCCGAAAGCTGTCAACGACATATTTCCGAGAAAAAGGAAGCTAAATAAATAGAGGAAGCAGCAATTTCCAATATTAAAAATGTTCATCGTTTTTTCAAATAAATCATACTCTTCGAAGGAAAAATTCAGGAATGATTTACCTCAAAGGTCGGATGAAAAATTGCCAAACCACCCTTGTTGGGGTTGCGGGGACCTACATTGGTACCAGAAGTGTCATTTTAAACGAGATAATTGACACAGATGCCATAAAAGGACTCACATTGCACAAGTAACACTAGAAAAAAAAGTTACATAAAAACAACCAGAATTAATGGTGTCAACCTAAACATACGGAAGTATGTTACGGTAAAAATGAACAATCAAGATGTTAAACTACAGCTTGATTAAGAGTCTGACCTATCAATTATTAATATTACTACCTGGAAAAAAATCGGCAGACCGACTATGCTACGCACAGATGAAGTGGCTCGATCGGTAACCGGAGAGAAAATAAACTTTGATGGGGAAGTCATTTCAAAAGTGGCACTAAATATAAGACATTAAAATTACGCATGTTCGTAATGAAAGATACAGGAAATTTGTTCGGTTCAGATTGGATTCAGCACTTCCAGCTCTGGGATTCGCCGATAAGCGCCTATTGTCAACGAATAGAAAACTTTTGTGCTGAAGCAGAAAAATTGAAGAAGGATTTGAAAGAGTCATTTCCCAAGGTGTTTTCTAAGGAATTAGGACGCTGTACTAAAATGAAGGCGAGTTTTGAACAAATTGAAAATAAGAATCCCGTTTATAAGAGAAAACGAAGTGTACCATTTGCCTCTCTTGAAAAAATTAAAGCATAAATAGACCGGTTTGTGGGGGAAATTATTTTAACATCAGTTGACTACTCGGAATGGGCGGCCCCAACCGTCTACGTGAAGAACATATCTGGAGAGATCAGAGTGTGTGCCGATTTCTCAACCGGTTTGAACGATGCGCTGAAAGATTATCACTATCCTCTGCCGGCACCAGAAGAGGTTTTCACAAAATTAAACGGTGGAAAACTGTTCTAAAAAATTGATGAGTGAAGCCAATCTACAAATATCTGAAGAGAAGGATAGACTTAAGCTTCTCTGTATTTCGACACACAGGGGACTACTAAAGTTCAATCGTCTCCCTTTTGGAATTAAAGTGGCCCCGTCGATTTTTCAGTAGGAAATCGACACGATGTTGAGCGAGCTCGATTATTCGATCGGCTACCTTGACGATATCCTAATGAAAAGTACGAAAGTCGGGGAGCACCGTAAGCACGTAAACAAAGTATTCGAAAGGATAAGCGATGTTGGTTTTACACTCAAGGAGTGAAAGTGTGAATTCTTTCTAGAAAAGATCAAATACTTGGGACATGTCATTGATAAGAATGGAAGACGCCCCGACCCAGAAAGATATGTAGTCATCAAGAATATGCCCGAACCGAACACCGTTACCCAACTACAAAGCTTCCTGGGTCTCGCAAACTATTACGGAAAATTCATTCCCAGTATGCACAAATTGCGAGCCCTCTTAAATGAGTTACTTAAGAAAGATAGTAAATGGGAATGGTCCGCAGACTGTCAATCTGCATTTGACAACCTAAAAACGAAGTTAACTTCAGAATTATGTCTTACTCATTTTAATCCAGAGCTAAAAACTATTGTTGCAAGTGACGCCAGCTCCAACGGCATTGGGGCGTGCATTTTGCATAAAATGCCGGATGGCTCGATAAAAGCCATCGAGCACGCTTCAAGAACTTTACTTCCTGCAGAAAAAAATTACTCTCAGATTGAAAAAGAAGCGTTGGGTATTGTGTTCGTAATGACTAAATTTCATAGGTATCTACACGGCCGTTATTTAATCCTACAAACAGACCATAAGCCAATTATCACCATCTTTGGATCATAAAAAGGCTTTCCAACCTACACAGCAAACCGCCTACAGAGGTGGGGTATAATTCTGTTAAATTATGACTTTGAGATGGAATTGTTACCGTCAAAAAGACTAGGACACGCATATGGTTTATAGCGGCTAATCCCGAAGTACACGGAACCTATCGAGGATACAGTTATAGCATCCCTTCGATGTGAATATGACTATAGTAAAGTACTGTGTTACACAATAAAAAGGCTGCCAGTCACAATTGGCGATATACAAAAAGAGGCAAGAGAAGACAATTTCATTATCGAAATTAAAAATAAATTACAAACAGACGATGAGCAAACGGCAGAAGCTTTTTCAGTCTGTTGCGACACATTATTATACCGGGAGCGAGTAGTAATCCCAGCTACGCTAAAAAAAATCCTGCAGGATTTCCATAAGGGGTATCCCGGAGCGACACGCATGAAGAGCCTAATGAGATCTTATGTGTATTGGAAAAAACATGGACAGGGACATAGAGACAAAGGTTAACGCCTGTGCGGGCTGCGCGTCGGCAGCGAAAGCACCACCTATTCATTATTGTCCATGGCCAAAGGTAGAGCAACCATGGTCCCGGATTCATAAAGATTTTGCCGGGCGATTGGAAGGCTTCTACGATTTAATTATAGGCGACAGCTACTCAAAATGGCCAGAAGTTGTTAGATGTAAAAACCCAACAACGGATGTCACGATATGCGCGTTGCATGAACTGTTTGCCCGATTCGGAGTGGTGGACATTGTTGTATCGTACAACGGTACACAATTTACTTCACGAGAGTTCAAAGAATTTTTTGAAGACTTTCAAATTCAACATATCACCACTCCGACTTACCATCGGAGGTCAAACGGACAGGCAGAAAAATTTGGTGATACCTTGAAGAGAGCGTTGAAAAAATCGACGGGCACGCCAAGAGAAAAGGCACTCCAGCAGTTCCTTCAAGTGTATAGAATTACACCCAACGAGAACACACCAGCCCAAGTACCACCGGCGGAAGTAATGTTTGGAAGAAAAATAAAGTCGGTATTCGACAAACTTTTACCAAAACAGATGAAACCGACTAACATTACGGCACCAAAGAAGAGTTACGAGGATAGAGAGAAGGTGTTCTTCCAGGAATACCATGGAAACACAACCGTGTGGGAATTGGGAAAGCGGATTTCTATACAAATATATCAAGGTGGGGGATTGGTTTTAATAGGGCTCTGTAGGGCTCTTTAATTTTAAAATTGTCCATTATCATAGATAGAGAAATAGTTTAATCAAAAAGAAAATTTCCGGTGAAATACCGATACCATGGGATAGGCAGGAAGACTGTACTAACGTTGTTTCTTTCCTTCATTCATTCATTTCTTTCTCATTTTTCTTTTCCGCATTTCCAAACCGACAATTATACTAAACATTAAAATTGTCTGATGTGATCTATTTGCGTAACGTCTGATGTTGACAACTCTTAATTCATTATTTTATATTTCTCCCGAGCAACGCCGCCCGATGGTTCAGCTAGTTTAATACATAATTCTTTTAATCTGACACTGGTTGACAAGCATGTTTGTTGTACACTAGAGGACTTACGAGAAATAGATTACATTATGAAGGATAAACGGTCAATTTTGACAAGATGAAAATACAGCTCATTTTTGACCTGATCCATTTTCCCGTAAATATATAGATTTATTTATTATCATATTAAATAACCTAACGTATCAGTAGTTGTCTGGTGTACTGATATGAAGTTGTAGTTTCTGTCCCTTAGTTTGTTTATTCGTTAAAATCGTCCTCTACAGTTTTCGAGATAGACCCCCATAATTATGAATCTTCTGAAAAATATTTTACTCGTGTAACTCGGGTAAGCATATTTCATTTTGGTGTGCGTCCACGCTTGAAACTCATCAAAATGTCACAACACGTTTAACCTGATGTTACATCATTTATATATTCATAATTATGGAGACATAATTAAGAATATAAATATAAAGAAGGGTTCAAAGCTTGACAATGGATTTAACACGAGTCATCGTTGATTCTTAAGTAACGTTGGGTGTGTACTCTGGAAAGATAAAGTTAAACGATGCAGATTTGCCGAACTTTATTTCCATTATTGTCACCCCAGCGCAATATTGGATACATATTTCGGTCCCATTCTTAAAATTGAATTTTAAAAATTGTATAAATATAACCATTTATATATAAATGTAGATAGTGAAATAGGCATGCACATTTTCCAAACTTTAATCAACGTGAGATCTATAATCGATATTGAACACTCTCTCTTATAACTATTCAACCATTTAACTAGATCTAGATCTTTATACAGTAGTGATGTTTGTATATTTATATATTTGTATGTACAAGATAAACTCCTAAACTAAATAATCGATCATTATAAGTTTTGGAGAATAGCTGCACATTGTAATGGAATCAAATAAAGGATATATGCAAGTAAATTTAACGTAATTCAAAGGGGGTAAATAGGGGATAGTGGCACTTTAGTTGACTCTGATTTCACTGTAATTTTAGCATTTTTTAATCGAAATCGCTCCAGACAATAGAATGACGCTACTTGATTTAAGGAGCTAAACAGTTCTACTTTAAGGTCAACAACTAGCCATGATAAGTGTTAGAAAGATAGAGTTCGACCCAGGAAACAGTAATCCCCCCTTGTCAGAACACCGCTCATGGAATGTGAGGAGTAAATGACAAAAAAAGGTATGCGAGAGTAACAAGGCTGTCGAAAGCCAATTTCTACTCTTATTATTGTTATTTTACATAATTAATGAGAGTCTCGTAGATTTTAGTTGTTTTGTTTTTAAGTGACGTATATGGTATTTCTGTATACACATGTAATCACGGTTTTAATATTTATAATATGAAGATTGTATGAAACATATTAGGAGACTCGACATCGATAATAAGGCTTTTCTTGTTAGACATATCAACTGGAGCAAGGAATTAAGCTGGAGCTTTTAGCGATGGAATTAACCACGCAAACTTGAAAGGGGGCAACTAATCAATACAGCCATTCACTAAGGCATTCTATCAATCGATCTATTGAAAATTCTATCACGATTCGCTGTTTCTTTAGTGTCTAGCTTCTAATGGTCGCTCAAGTACATTTTCGTGGAGGTTTGTTTTGATCGCCCTAATATTTAGAAAACCGAGTTCGCTTCAACCAATTCTATCATCGATTACATGAGAGCAGTCATTATTGATTATTCTCTTTGAGATCTACGACCTAAGTCCTATCCATAACAACTGACCTGTTAATAAAATCCTATATTGCTATTCTTCCGTGTTGGGCCTCGCTTGGCGTAATCAATTAGCATCAAACACGTCGCAGACACTGTTACATACATTTGTTAATAGGAATATTAAATACACCGTTGCAGGAAAAAGCACTTTGACCTCCTTTCAAATTAGTTATCCTTGTTTATCAGGGTGGTTACGTCAGGCTAAAGAATTCAACCTGCCCTATTCTTTGATTCTAAGATTGTATCGATCTATAATTATATCAAAGAGTCCGACAATAAGCATTGCTTATTAGAAATGCATCTTCGTTGTTTTACGCTCGTATTTTGTATTGTAATTGATACTTTATGTTTAAATTATCAGTGACATTGAAAAAAGACAACATTCTTGAGAGAAAAGAAATTGTTATTTGTATAAAATTGTTATATAATCTATTGGTATATGTTAGCTAACGTCAGTTACGTTATAGCCTCTATGACGTAGCGATAACAATTTATTTATCCCTAAGTAAATCAGTTGTCATAGTTAGGGAGGCTTTTTTGATAATCAGTAAAAATAGTTCGTGTGATGCAAAGCTATCAGACGTGCCCGTGGTGGAGTGTGCACTGAAATGGATGATTACCTAGGTGAGCCAAGTTCTAATCCTCTCGCCCCCATGCCACTAGTAAAGTAGATATTGACAAGTAGTAAAGTAGTTATTGGCAACCTTCACGCTGCCCTTTCATAAGCACCGTATTCTAAACATAATTATGGAAACAATAGAATCGAACAGGCCAATGGTCGTTCTCAAATGAATATAGAGTTTGTTTTCGGAAAACTAGCTTTATGTTGTCCGTACACAGAAATGTTCAAAGAGCAGTTGACTGATTGTCCCGTTTGACGGTGTTCTTGACAAGATTGAACGGAAGTGGTAAAATTGCTGACCCCTGATGTAAGCCGACCGTTATTTGGGCATTGTTTACGTTACGTCGACGGTCGCACCTAACTCTTCTAAAAAATGGTAGAGAACAATGGCTTTGCAATCAACACCAAAACAATAGTAGATACATACTTAAAGGTTTGTTCCAGATTATGGAAAGCCATACACAAAAGAAGTCATTTCCACGCCGCTTTTCTCCACAATTATACAAGCGTATATGTATATGATAATTTCATTGATTATTATTACAAAATATAGCAAATTGTCATTATAATATAATATTTATTTTGTATTTTAGATTCACTGTTTTGATGACTTTTATATATTTAATAGTAATTATTTCATTATGTTATTGCTTTATCTTTTTATGAATATTAAGTGTTGTTTTAATCAAGCCAATCGTCAGAATTTGAAAAGATTGAATACAATAGTTATGCCACATTTAAAGTTAACCGACACACTTTACAGGCATGAAAACAGAATTTAACAAAATATATCGAAATATTACTGCTGTAAACATACACTTAGTTGCACATCATGGATGTCTTATGACAGCAAATAACTTAGAATAGTAAAAATACACATTCTACTTATATTTATATGATAACTAACTTTATATGAATATAGATATATAATAAGCGTGTGCAAGTTTAACAAACCGGGTAATAATGTTGACTCATGATATATTTTACCATTGGTCAGCTAATATCCAATCAAGTTTACCGATGCGAAAATACAAATATGAGATAGGAATTTCGAGATCAGGCGAATTGATTATACTCTGAGAATGCGTATCGCTGTTGTTACAGATAATTATACAGACATGACATACGATTGGATATACTTTTTCAACGGTTGGTCAATCGTAGTCAATGTCATGCTCACCAACACACTATTCACCGGTATTATCAGCATCCCCAGTTCCTCATACAACTAATTTGGCAAGGTTTGCCAATTAGGTGGCGTATCCCTTGGCTTATCAAATATCCCCATCACATGGAGAACTCATCTATCCTGTACAATCTGAATTAGGTAACAGTGTGTTTGGGCAATGTTTGAGTCTCCCGTGCATTTGCCATATTCGGGCTACGAGCTATATCATGAAGTTATTCACATACTTTCACATTTTCACTCGTTCAAAGGAATTATATTATTGGGGGTACAGCAAAACATTCGTTGTCTGCCCATAAGACACGCAAGCAGATTCGCAATAATTCCAGGCCGGCAACAGTAAGAATTATTTTTCCAAAATAATTCTTATTCCGCCGGAATCTCTTTATTGTGAAGCTTTCTATGTTTTCATGTTACATGAAATTGTATCACCTGTATTCGCTATAGGTAATTGACATCGTGTGAAACACACAATCTCTGGTCGTCGTACCATACTTTTGATCAAGAATCCACAATTCAGTTATTAAATACACCTTTTCCTGGGATTACATTTTTCTGAACTCTGGTACCAAATTGGCATTAGGATATACTCAAACTGTCCCTACTTAGGACCAACGAGACAGCGGAAGTAACCCCACGTCTCACTAAATTATGATGGTCAATAGTCCACATAATATCTCAATTATGACGACTAGATTGTTATGGAATCCATAAAACAACCTTCACATTCGGTGGGAGGGAAAGAGCGGGGTGACACCTCTTGTCATGCAACGCATTTTAATCAGGAATTAAGAATTTTCTGTCAGCAGTGTGGCATTGTAATCGCGTGCAACAACGCTTACAATATAATGGAACATGACATGTCGATATATGGATTCTTTACAAAGAAAATATATATTTAGATAGCATTCATTCGAATGTGTATTGTTTGATACTTGCTATTATAAATCTTTTATGGAGAGGGTTGCTCTTTTTATCACTATAGCTAGCTGTTTACCAACACGTCGTCTGAGCCATACTCGTTGGCTAATAATTGTACAATAAAAAGACCTGATTAGACGGACAACTTTGTTTTTCTTCTCTTTCGATCTTTTACTTTTTTACTTTTTCTATTTAAACTTATTTATATATGTCATGAAAATCAGACAATATATATATTATATTTATATATATTTATATAATATATACATTTACGCACATGTATATGTATAGGTCGGAACCACAGATAGATACAATGACGAATCTTTATTTTTATTCGATTTAATTAACAACATTTGAATGAAAAACAATAACATTTATAAATGGTTCTGTGAATGAATTGATTACGAGAAACATCTTAGGATATCACACTCTATTTAGGTAACTTTACAACAATCTAGAATGATTGTATATTCGTGTGTTACAAATACTGTTTAAAGCAATGTTCTTATAAAGGGAGCAATCATCTATATTGTACAACCTTGAGAAGGTAACAGTGTATTTAAGCAATGTATGAGTCTCCCGTGTAGTTGCCATATTCATAAGCAATATTCTTATAAAGATAGCCGTTGTATAGCTACATACATCGACACATGTATGATTCGTATACATGATGAGTCACTATTTCAAATCATGATCGTGTTCGACCAATCACAATTATTTTTCATGCTCCTACCGTCTAGAATTTGAACATGATGAGTTCTAGAAATACAAGAGATTTGATGAATACGCGTTTCATTTATATATATATATATATATATATATATATATATATATATATATATATATATATATATATATATATATATATATATATAAAGAGGTGTACTAAAAGCGAACTTTTAGGAAAGGTAAAACACTATTGTGAAGAGTATACAGCTCAATATCCAGGATAGAGCAGGTAGAAATGAAGAAGAATGGAAAGGAATTAGAGAAAGCAAGAGCCAAATCAAAATTCAATTCAAAAGTTCAAAGCAAGGTATATTCCGCAAAAAGGCAATTTAATGGCGAATATTTTCCACCTTAATTTCCTCTGACGCCTGCCTGCATCATCGAATGTACCTCTTATTGGACTTTTTACCCTTTTTGGATTTTCTATTTTCGCCGTACCTGAAGTTGTGGCTTCTTGGAATTTAACTTTGAAACCTCTCTCATTACTTCTCGTGCCTCTAACGACCTACCTATCTACATCTTATTCTCTCCGCTGGACTCTTCGACACCGGACTTTTTGGCAATCGGACATTTGCTTGCACCCTGGCACAATTTTGCCCTGCGTTTCTTTCCCTACAACTTTTATTTCATTTTTTCAAATTTTAAATCTTGGCCATAGCCAACTTATCTATCCCAGCGACTTACTCTGATGATAAGATTTTGATCTTTGAAAAGCCTGGCTTAAGGAAAATTTAACTTGAATAAATTGCCTTTTTGCGGAATATACCTTGCTTTGAACTTTTGAATTGAATTTTGATTTGGCTCTTGCTTCCTCTAATTCGTTTCTATTCTTCTTCATTTATATATATATATATATATATATATATATATATATATATATATATATATATATATATATATATATCTTCTATCATACGTATTCTAGTGTCTTTTAAAATAGTCTAGCACACTTTCGAAATATCATAATCAGATAAATATATGGAAACCTTTTATTGCAAGGTTTGTTGATATTCGTTTTGTGTGGTTCATAATATTAAAGTGTATTTCTATTTAGATACTAGGGCATTACATATAAAATAAGAATATATATAACTTGTTACACTGCATACCTCCGCTTTACAGCGTAAGGGTAGGCACAATATACTATGGGCCATATTTCTCCGTATTATTTTTTCGATGTTATGAAAACCTTGAAAAATATTTATCTATTGCGCTTAAATGTGTAACTTAACTTACAGAAATCAGGTCAATGCATTAAATTCCGTCGTAATTTCGAACTTGACTGAACGTGTTAATGGCAATATCAAGAGTCAATAAACGAATTGGCTAAAATATGGGCCAAGTAGTGAGTGATTAACATAACCAAAGTTATTGCTTTCACACTTTTTTATCTTATTTTTTGATCTAGGTATTTAAAATTAAATGAAGTTACGTTATATATTGAGCGATAGTTATACCTTGTTAGGTAAACAGTGGTCAAGCGGTGTGAACGTTAGGGTGAAAAAAACGACACACATACTGACAATCAAACACGAACAAAACATAACCTCCCTGGAAAGATAATACTGTGCTGAACGTATGCCAATCAAAAACCCAAATAGTGAGAGATTGTAATCTATGTTTACATATGATATTGATACGATTATACATTGATAATTAAATTCAATTAATAAACAGTTAATTCGTCTAGTAAGTAATCTAAACACTATGAATTAAAGCTCGGATATTATGAAATTTAGACTGTAAATACATTTGCGTACGCATTCGAAACAAGCATTACTACACTGCGACATGTTCAATGTGTTGCATAACTAGTGTAATTAAACGTCACAGTTCGCTATTACATCCTCTCCGGCCGAAAATAATGCGAATGTTCATGAGAGGATTAATAGTGATTTCCATCTTTTTTCTTACTACTTCTGAGAATACAATTTTCATAGACATTTTCATAGTCATTCTTTAAGCAAACATGTTTCTCAGTAATTTTAACACATTTCTAAGAGTCACTTTAAAACAGGGATTTTCAACACATTTTGGAGCGTCATTTTTCAACAGGGACTTTAAACACACCTTCTTAAAAGTCATTTTAACAGATTTCTAAACACATTTTTAAAGAGTAATTTTAAAACACAGTTTCCAGATATTTTACATTATGAGAAAGTTACCTTTGTAGTTCTCGTTCGTCGCTGGCCCTTATCTTGTTGCTGGCTGTGATCGCCGTGTGGTACCTGTTTTTGTGGGCAAACTCTATCTTTAAAAAGAGGACAGAGACATTCGAAGTCGGATTTTCTGTGAAATTTATTCTGTTCTTGTTATTTCATGCTTTCATTCGAGTGGAGGGGTTTCCATAATTGGTTCTTCATTCACATCTTCTTAAGTTCGTACTGTGTGGCACGTTAGACGCTGTTAGTTATTTTTTAGTTGCTTTGGCCCATATCTTTTCGATTCACACCCAAACTCTTGCATTCGAGAGCTACCTCATCTGCGTGCGCCTGCCGCAAACTTCCATGGTTATCTCCTAAAAACTTATTTTTCACATACAGGATCCGTGACGTCAACCCCCCCCCCCCTCGAACAAATGTCATAACAGGCCGAGATCGCCTTTGTCTCTGACCTTCCGACCTGAGCATTTCCTATCCTCAAATTTGTTATGACTTTACAAAATGATTCACTAATGAATCATGATTGTTTGTTCCCAAATCACAAGCACTCAAATTTTTCCTAACTCTATTTCTTTCACAATTCATACTAGCTAATCTACCCATTTTAAATACAGGGCACGTCATAATCCAACAAATGGGGTTACGGGCAAACATAAAACTCGGTCCCACGTGAATTAAAGAAAGCTTAAAATGTATCCGGAGTTGATATTCTTTCATAGCTCTCTATGTTACAGTAATTGAAATAGCCAGATTATCAGACATTTTCTAGAATATTTAAACTTGTACGATCAGCTGACTTCAATATCTTAGGAAAAATAGATATGAAATGTTAGAGTAACAGATAGCTTAATTTAAAGTTCTGTTTTAGATTCGCAACAAAATGTGTTCTAATATAGTAGACATCCGCAATTATTTTTTACATTTTCTGATGACGAAGTGAAAAATTCCTGAACATATTGGCATCATTTGATATTTCTAATACATAGTTATGCAATAGACACATATTTGTTTATTAAATAATTGTTTTTTTGTTTTTTTACAGCTTTGTAGTTTTATTATGAAAAGCGAAACCCCTTGTGTACAGAAATGATGAAATAGTGACGTCAGGAGGAAATGAATTATTATATACATGACATAATGGTGGCTGAACTGAACTCTAGTCGATCCTCCAGCCAACAACGGATGGCATAGCTGAACGGAAAGTTTCATTTCACGCTGTCATGCATTTATTGAAAAATGCAACCGGTTATAGAAACTAATCATATTTACAAAAATATATATATATATATATATATATATGTAATGCATGTGTATATGTATACATAGAGAATATATGTATATATATACATATTCAATGTATATATATACTTATATATATATATATATATATATATATATATATATATATATATATATATATATATATATGTTAACAATGGAAATAGTTTTCTCACATTACGGAAAATGAAAAAATGGAAAACCAAACACTATTATTTATGTATTCATCAATGTTTCGTCTTTATTTCAAGACTTCCTCAGGAATATTTTATTTAACAATTAGCACACAAGTACTAAATATTTAGAACAATGGTAGTAGGACAAGTGGATCTTAAAACGCCGATTATGAATAGAATAAATAATGAGATGCAAATAGATGGTGGCAGTGGAAAATTAAGTTTATTTAAGAAAGTGCGGAGAGAAATCGTGGCGGTTGGATTAATAAGATAATTACGGAAGAGAAGTGAGCGTGTGTGATGTAAGCTAAGAGTGGAGGCTTATATACGATAGATTATGTCTCCAGATGAACGTAAAGAGATGTCAACGGGAACTGAAGAAAAAGCTTGGTGAACATAACAGAGATATACAAATAGCAATCCGCTGAACCCACTTTTCTAGAACGCGTTACAACACAGTAATTTTTTTAATCTTGAGCAGGCTAGAATTGTTAAATTCATTTTGAATATATATATATATATATATATATATATATATATATATATATATATATATATATATATATATATATATATATATATACAGTTTGCATCCCATATCGGAGGAAAGTGTTTCAAATATAAAATTGCCTGAATTTACTCGGTTTATATGATATTCCCTTTTTCTTACCTTTCGGTACATATATGTTATCTTAATAAATTAACGCGATACTAAAAACGGTTAATTATATACAATTTTTAAAGTCTAAAATTAAACTTAATGGAAATCGGCGCAAATAAACTTCGAAAATTGTTAGTTTATAAGTGAATGTAATTGTGTAATAAGTTCTCTCAATCATCTGGGTGTTAGTAACCAGTAAACCCATATACATGCGCCTTTAAAAATAATAACGAAATTGTTGTGTCAAATATTGACTTTATATTGGATGAAGAAGTATTTTTAAAAAACTGTATATAAAAGTAAGACATCTTATGATCAGATACATATTAAAAGATGTTTGGAAAGTTGAACCGGGTGAATTATCTATTGATGCGTCCCGTGTTCGATTGCATAGAATTACTATGATGTCGGCAACCTTCAGAATCAATAAACAAATCAAACGTGTTGATTCATGCGACATGAAAAATAGAGATTTAAATTGAAATGTAAACTCTTTACTTATTTCAATGAATGGCCTATTAAATGTAAAACAGAGTAGTAATCCTTCTGTTGTTCAATTTTATTGTAGAGTATTATTTGTGTGTTTAGCTGCGAATCGGCGCGGGTTTAAGTAATGTAATGTCATATAACGTGCCCTTTTCTTAACGATTCATTGTATTTTGTCAATTGATTGAAAGTTGTTATTTACCTGAGTCAGGGGGGATACCGAGTTCATAGCTCCTCCACAATATAAGTCCATAAATAACTAGAGATTCAATATTACTAGAAAGTATGTATGTGTATAATCGCGTACATCCCCTTGTGTTAATATGGTTTCAATTGTTTTGCCCTTTCAAATAGATGGTGTGTTTTCTTAATCACACATATTGTTCATGCGAACGGCGCCCTTTTGACTAGTTAGGAGATTCGAATGGACGTTTCTTGGATACATTTATACGAACATGAGAATACCTGAAATGCAGTAACCTCCATTAATCATCTGTGTTTTCTGTCTACTTGGTTTAAAGGCTCAAACATCTTTCATACGAAGAAGAAACTTCATAAATTGTGTAATCGACCAAGAAATAGAGAACATACTTTTATAAAATTTAAATCAATAATTGTTAGGCGTCTTTAATACTTTTATAGATGTTGCCCAATCACTATCAGAAATTAAAAAGGTTCTATCTGAAATGTTCAGTAATTTTAAAATATTACCCATTCGACCTCAATAATTTAAGCGAGATAATCGACATATTGCTATACTTTTATACACAGCGCATTTCTCCTCGTTTTTTGATCCCTCATTATCACCACACCTATCTCTTATTTATTCCCTTTTATTTCTATATTTTGTACGAGTTGTATTGATAATCTTTCTGTTATTAAGAAAGTATTAGTGTAGTAATATGTTTTATATTTGAATGTGTTTACTATATGTTGCGCTGGTTCCAATTCCCCATTTATTCAATAATACATAATGTTAGATTCTATACTCATACTTGATAAATACTCGTCACAGGAAGGGTAACATTAATTCCTTAAACAGCACTGTTTTTCACAACTTATGTTAACTTACAAATATTAAAATCGATATATAATAATACTAAATCTCATTCTGGAACCCTTACTACAATTTTGATCAATATTCACTGCATTACTGTGATTCTAGAAAGATTTAAGTTTAATCGGTATTAAGAAGACATTGAATTTTCAAAGAATATTGTTTAATTGGTGTCTAATAACTCTGGATCAAATTTAACGCTAATATGAGGTATTTGAATCTTCATATAGATAGGTTGTTCCCGTATATTCTGCCCCCTGACACTTTTAAAAATGCATCAAAGAAACTGAAATATGGGGAATATTAATTAATTGATGTCAAATACATATTGTTACAATTGCAGGAAAATAAAAAGTATCTGAACTTTCACTCAGGGCTTTTATTCCCCTTGTCATAACACTATATTAAAATAAATATAGGCACCATTTAGACAAGTTACGCCTTGCAGATGTGTTCTAAATCGTATAATGTTAAGTATTTTATTCATGAGTGAATTCTATACGTAAAAATATATAAACATACATAAAGAACATGTGATGAGTTTACAGGTTAACACTAGTTACCCAGTGACCTCCATACTTGTAGATAATACTTGTGTTTCCTCACACTAGACAAGTTGCCTTACAAATGCTTCATAGTCTAGTATTATATACAGGCAGTACAATTACAAATTAGACAAGTTGACAGTCTTCTAAATAATACACTTATATCGATTGAATGTTATTCAAATATGTAGAGCTTTCCCCGCCCAAAGTTTACATAATAATGCCCGTGTGCGCTATACATATATACATAAAGCGTATCTGTATTATTTATTGATGGTTTAATGTGACACTGTGTTGTACCCACAACATATAAATATTGTAAAGTGAGATGATAAAAGCTGAACCAATGCATATCAAGAAAATATCGACTAAATCTATCAAGTTGACAGCTAAACAAATAATAGGTGAACATTATGGGATGTCGGCTCGAACTGACTGAAAGAGGTCATCAATTGCAGTTCAGATATCCAGACAACTTGTTTTTATTAATGAAAGCTGAAAATATATAAAACTATTTTTTAATAAATAAAATATAATTAGATTGTAACTATAAATAAAAGCTGATATGCATACATACACTTCATACGACGAATTATAATATATATATATATATATATATATATATATATATATATATATGCGTATATATTAATATTAAATTAAATGTAAGCGATGTATCGTTTAATAATAATGTATCGTAATGATATAAAGATCAATATATTGAATAGAGCAATCAATTCAAGAGATGAAAGACTAGAATAACAATTGTATAGATACAATATTTATGAATACATCTATCTCTCTCTCTCTCTCTATATATATATATATATATATATAATACAACAAAAGATAAAATGAAACATATATACATAACAGTATTAGTAATAACAATTCTAATAATTCGTTATCATGGAATCTAGTACTATGCATATATGTATATTACATTATTTGGATATCTGAATGTCTCACTTATTATGTCTGTAAAACATTTGTCTATCGCTATCATCATAGTTCCATGCATATACACTGTGTCAGGCTGTGTTCTTAATTAGCACTGCCATTATACTCTTACACATTTGTCGGAAAAGTGTTTGTGTATGAACTTTTAACATACTGACTGTATTTCTATCTACATAGTAATCTGTTTTTAATGTTCAAACAAGAAAATATATTATTCATGCTTTTTATATGAATATTATTTTCAGATTTTATGAACTTAATTAAGCGGCAAGATAACATTATAAAACAACTGCGACATACAGCTATACAATCATACACACTCATATATATCCCAATGTATTCATATGTCTCTCTTTACATATATAGAGAGAGACAGAGAGAGAATAAATAGTGGGATATATATATATATATATATATATATATATATATATATATATATATATTTGTAACATTTGCTAGAACAGCAACATTAATTGCTAAATATAGTCACACATTTATTGTTTGTCATTTTATTGTGGTCATGATGTTTACTTCTCTCGGTCTGCTAATCTCTATTCATGAAATTTTCTGATCTAATGATGTCTCGATAAATATAAATAAGAATTATTTGTGAAATTTGAAAAAATCGTTAAAAATGTTATTTATTTAAAATAGTTTATTAAGAATAATGTAAGGAATGATGGTAAGTTTAGACATTCTATTTTAAACTCGTATAGCATTTGATAATTATGACGCTGTTGTTGTCGAGTTTCTTAGGTGTATTGATCAAGTAGACTCGAATTAAATACTTCAAATTAAATAGTTCCTTAGAAATCTGATCGATTATACGGCAAATAGGATATTCTTGTAAATATATATACATCTATATTTATCATTATATTATATTTTTTATTATCATGTAACCTCTCTAAAAATAAACATATTTCTAAATACATCAACTTGATAATCATATTCCTGAAGTATGATATTAAAGTGATCCGTGAGTTGAGAACACACAAATGAAACAAATGTGATTATAATAAAAACAACAGTAACACGGATAACTGTTAATAAAATAGTGTTCCTATTATATATAATCAGACTGGAAGAAAGAAGCTGATGTAATAATTTGAAAAATTATTTAAATTATATGATTTTATATTTTAAATGACTTGCGTTAATTAAATATGTTTTTATTTACACCGAAGTAATTCGTTCATAACAACTGAAATATCATCTTGCCAGTTTCGTTATACAAAGCGATCTGATCACATTTTATACGCGATATGCTTACACTATAATATGACTAACACCACATCTATTTTACACCATTTATTTTCCAACCAATGCATTACGAAAAAATATAAACTTTTTCAACAGCTTTTAGCTGTATATAAACTAAATAAACTGTGATAACAATATTTTTGAAGACGATGCCATTATTGTAAGGATTGTTGTAAAGTTTTGCGTTTACTTAGTTTGAGAACACAAAGCTATACCACTATATTTAAAATGTAAGTATGATAAAAACAACAGTAAAACGAATAACTGTTTATAAATTAGTTTTCCTATCCTATGAAATCCTTATATAATCGGACTTTTTAAATATAGTTCACCCTCAAACAAGGCAGGCCGCCACTGTAGACGTAAGGTTGACAGTTTTCTGAGGGGTCAACCTAAATTGGGAGCTGCGCAGCGTGATGTCTGTTTACATTAGTTTTAAATGTCTGCATATCAGTACCGTCAGGAAAAAAGGGAACAGGAAGGGAGTTCTAGCAGCACGACAGAAAGAATCTTGTTGAGTAGAAAGCTCTTTTGCATCTGGGGGCCACCACAGTCAATGGATGGGATTTGGCAGATTGTCAGGTGTGTCTAGTGAATTTACGTCGTGGGGGTATCAGAGCAGCAAGCTCATCAGAGCACAATTCATTGAAGTACATGAAAACAGACTAGACTACAGAATCTGATGTGACTATTTTTAAAAGAATGATCATTTAAGTTATATAATTCTGTATTTTAAATAACTAGTGTTGATTCAATATGTTTTGATTTTCGTTGAAGTAATTATTTTATAACAAATGAAATGTTATCTTGCTAGTTTCGTGATAAAAAAGATATTTAATAAATGTGTATATGCGACTTGCTTAAACTATAATATAACTAACATCACATATATTTGAAACCATGAATATTGTATCCAATTATTTACGAGATATAAGTGTTTAATAACTTTTAACTGTACCTAGAATTGTGTTACATTCCGCATAGATAAACAACTTGTTTGTCTTCCCCTTGTATAATGGTTACTATGCAGGATTACAAACTGCTTTAATCACCGGTCATCTATCATTCTGTACATTTTCACACTGATGTACTACTACTACTTTTGTTTACATCATATGCTCATTGGCTTAAATAATCTACATAGGTGTATACATCATTACAAAACTAAACGATGTATATGTTTTCTTAAGTTTATTAACATTAAGAAATCTGCAATTGGTCAATGGTACACATTTTATTCGCAAGTCATACATTACTAAACAACAAAGGCCAGGTTTATGGTGAACAGAAAGCAAGACGTATTCCCTGAACCCAACCAATGTTTGCAATCTGGTTGAATGATCCTGCATTCTCAAATCAGAATTCTCAAGTCAGTCAAACCCTAATCTTAAAACACTCTCTTTAATGTTATTGGTAACAGATTACTATAATTACTAACTATTATTTTATATAAAATGCTAAGAAACAGATTCAGGAAAAAAGGAAACAACGCACTACTTAACAGTCATCATTGAAAGTAAAAGCATCACCATTAGAATGACGCCAACACATTCCGCAGAATTAGTTGGTGTACTTCTTCTATAAAAGTACACCAGTGCACGTATTGTTAGGTGCCAGTTCCTGGTAAAATGAATTATGTACAAACAGAGTGGGAAGCAGGATTTATTATCGACGTGCTGCAACATGCTTAAAAATATCTCAAACAATGAAAAGGTGAGCCTCAGCATGTTTAATTTCAGCACCAGAATTACAATGCGATGAAACATATGTAAAATGTAGGAATAAAAAGCAATGTACAATCACATTAAAACCAAATCATTCTGCCAACAAATAATATGACACATTTAGTTCTACTGGAAGCTACACCGAATAATTTAGTTCATTTATGATATAAGTTCATATAGTGCAGTAGATTTTTGTGCGATGGTAAACGAACAATGGAAATGAAAATAATGATTCTATTTTTTGTGTCTAACAGTTGTATTGTGTAATAACAGTGTCTTATATATGTTTCAAATCAATTATAATTTATGACAGAAATCAATACAAGCTTTGATTTTTACAAACAAATGTCTCATACTATTTCGAGTGGTGATTCATGTTTGACTATATTTTTTCATTAAAAGTATGTTCATTTTTTTCTTTGGAGTTATTATGCAAAAATGTAAGTACATACTCAATAATTATTAAAGTAATAATTATTGCGTATGTTTTTTACATTTTATAACGCTTTGTTTTCTTATCAGTTCAAAAAGTAATGTGTCTATATGTTCTTATCACAGGGTTGCGTGGATATTTTAAAGATGAGAAATAAATCTGCTCTGATATAAAGTATCCAACGCATTCCGTCATCAGGTATATCCAGTTGTAAAAATGCAGTAATTTACTACTTAAAAAAATAATACCTGATCCATTAAGTTTTGCCATCATTACACATTGTTTAAATAAAAATACTGCATCGATGAAACCCATTAATATTTAGGAATAGCATTATTACGAAATGTTGACGTTCTCACTTGTTTGATCACGTCATCAATGTAAGCGAAATTTTATCGGATATTCAACTCTTGATTTCTCTCTCTCTCTCTCTCTCTCTCTCTCTATATATATATATATATATATATATATATATATATATATATATTTGTTCAAATGAAATTACATAAGATTTAGTACTCTAGAGTTTAAGACATTTCACGGAATTTAACAGAAAAATGTTAATCTTTTCAATAGATGTTGAACGTGAAGTACGTCGGGGATATAACAGCCCCATTAAGTATTTCGTATAATTGAATTACACGAATCAGTACTACTTTAATTTGGGCTAAATGGATCCAAAGTCGTCATTAATAGTTTTATCTCGCGAAAGTTTGCTCATGGTAGGAGTTTGCGAAAATCAAACATTCATTGTCATTGATTTGACTTGACAGATTTTTCAAGAAATTAATTAGTTAGGAGATGGATAATTGCGATGATATTCATATGAATTAAATTCGATGGTGATGGGTTAGGGTTAGGGTTCAACGTTTCATAAAGAATAATTAATAAAGGCTTCCCTGTAAAATGCCTCTTAAGATTGGTTTATGAATGTTCTGCGATCTGGCTTCATAATTGTATTGTATATTTCTTCCAATAATATGTATATATACATCTTTTTTAAATTGATTGCTTAAGTTTACAAGTATTATTATTCGTAGTAGTATTAGTATTAGTAATATTATTACTTTTATTAAAAATGATATAATAATTATTATTAATAGTAGCATGCTTAGAAGTGTTAATACTTTCAGTAGTATTACCAAAGTTATTGTCACTGATAGAAGTAGTAGTGTTAGTATCATCAGTATTATATTAGAAGTTGTAATACTGGTAGTAGAGGTATTATCAGTGTCAATAACAACAGTGATAATAATACCATTTGTAGTAGTAATAGTATACCCATTATCATAAGAAGTTGTATCATGTGCAGTAAGATACATTTTCATAACTCTTATAATTAGGTGTGTAGTAGTAGTAGTAGTAGTAGTAGTAGTAGCAACAGCAGTAACATAATTACTTTTTCCTCCGTCGGCAAACTATGATGTTGTGTGCAGAAACACTTCTTGTTAGAATAGTAAGTTCTGAAATAAAACTATTTAAATATCGGCTTTAAAAAACAATTTGGCGCGCTTGTGCAATTTTGTACATAATATAGTATAATGGTTTTGTAATTTGATAAAAAACGTTGAATTTTACATAAAAGAATCCGTTAAAATGTCTCACTCAGGCTACGGCTAATGTTGTTAACCTTTCTGTCGATATTATCTAATTACTGATTCTGCAACATATATGTGTTTTTTTCCATATCACTATCAAATATATACTGTCATTTTGTTCACGAGTCACCTCGTTTTCTAACCTAGTCGTTAAATGTAGTATAGTTCGATTTTTGAGAACTCATCATCGCAAAATGAATGCGTATTTTTAAACCAACATGCGAAGGAAATATACATTAACTTTTCTTTTTATATTTTTTCAAATACAGGAAGTTGTCAGCATGTTCCTATTAATAAATCACTGAATGAAGTATATTTGGAGATGTAAGATTAACCTTTTTGCTCTGTTTTCTGCATACGCTGAATATCCTCACCATGGTACGAGGGGCGTTCAATACGTAATGCCCTTGACCGATTTCCCATCGCAGTAGATTAATGAAACTTGGCACAGTTATTAATCTTTCTCTACATAGGAACCACCCAGAGTTATGCATGTCTTGTTTGATGTAGCTCTGGATATCGTTTTTGTAGAAAACCCCAGGTTGGTCCTCCAACCACGTCGTAACTTCAGAAATCAAGGCTGCGTCATCTAGGAAACGCTTACCTTTCAAAAACAACTTCATGGCTGGAAAGAGATGAAAGTCAGAGGGGGCAAGTTGTGGACCGGAGCGTTGTCCTGCAGGAGGAGGATACATTAGCTGCTCTTGCCCCGCCTCATGATTTTAATAGCATCTCTTAATTTTATCAAAAGTGAAGCGTAATAGGCTCCTGTAATTGTGATAGCCTTTGCCAGAAAATATGTCATCACTACTGGCCCCAGAAGACTGTGAACATGACGTTGCTAGCGGAGGGCTGCACCTATGCATTCTTTGGAGGTGGTGAGTTGAAGTGCTTAAATTCTATTGACTGGCCCCACGTGTTATCCTGTTTAATCAGTCTTTTGAAAATGTTTGACTCATCTTCTTGGTACAAATGAATCCTCGACGCGTTCTTGCTTCTGAAAAGGTTTGAAACAACCTGGGAATCCATCTGGCAGAAACCTTATGCATATGCAAATAGTCATGAATGATAGTTTCCCCATATCCTGTACTCATCTTGATCTCTTGGGCTATTTGGCGAATAGTAATGCGTCGATCTTCCCAAATAGCAGCATCAACTTGACGGACAAATGCCTCAACAATGGCAGAAGAGGTTTCCACAGACTTCCGTCTATGCTTGAATTCACGATGCCTGCGTTTTACAAGGTCATATGATGGGGCATCATCACGATAATTTTATTCATTTCATCAAAAGTCTCCTTCAAATACAAAAACCGGATAACTGCGCGACACTCAACTGGCTCCATTTCACACCTGACTCAGTTCAACCACCTGTAAATCAAAAACAACAATTAGTTCAGAGCTGTGTTTTGCAACATAACCAATACAGATATAAATCATTACACATACAAAATTTCATTTAGATCCGACAAATGAAAGTGGGTCAGGGGCATTACTTATGTAATGCCCTTCGTATGGGGATAGTTGATAGAATACGAAATATTTCAAACCACTGTTGTAACAATCATTAAGTGTCACATGCATGTATTGTTTTCATTACCATGGCCGAACATAAATATATGCATGCTTATCTGTTTGAATAAACTTCAATAACAATTGAAAAATAAAATTAATCCAAAACATCGATGTTGAGCAGGTAACCTTTCATTTATCTGTGTTTGAAAACAGAAACTTCAATCACATGAATCAAATTTTGAAGTTGCCCTCTAGTGTCTAGAAGCAATACATTTAAAAACACTTAGGGGAAACACTCAACTAAATCCATTTGAGGAGTAAGTATCCTTTGAATGTTTGTTAGGGCGTTAAATCCTAATCGACAAAAATGTCAATTACATTACGGTTGTATAAAGAAAAGTATTTATTTAATTAATGCAATTGTAATATCAAAGCTAAAGTTAGAAAATATTTACTTCGAAATTTTGTAAACAACATTACATAATATTCAGAGAATCCTTATTATATAACTTTCGGATTGCATTATTTTTAAATTTGAATGACATATATTATTTTTATTAAGTGTTGACGAAATACTTTCCAGTGATTTGATATTAAAGAATATCTGTTCGTACATTTTAGTGCATTATTTCTTCATGTGTAACGTAGAATAGTTAAGTTATTTGGGAATAATTTATTTCGAAACGTAAAACACTTTTTCTAATTATATTATCCGGTGGTTTGTTTTGGTTTATACGCGTTCTAAGAATAACCTTCTATATTTGCCTTCATCGTTTAAATAGCAAAATAATTGAAAGTCATTTTATTTTGAGTTGTGCTTATACTTGTCTTATGAGAAAAATGTGCGTCATATTTTGATTAATCCTCAATTTAACTGATTATTTTAGAATGTATTCGTATATATTTCTATATTTAACAGATATGTAAAGAGATGAGTGAAATTGTTTTCAGTGTTCGCCAGTGATCATTGGCGTTTTAGGTTTTGTTCTATGGCATAAATTATTTTGAATTTTTTATTGTCATATCCACTTATTGTCAAGATTTTATTATATTCAATAAATAAAGAAGTATGTATTCAGAATGTTTTCTTTAATATATTTTACATGATGTAAATGTATGTGTATACAATTGGATGCATCCACATGCTATACACATGCCCATTCAATTTAGCCCATCGATGGAATTGTTACAGGGATTATCACTCCGAACCAAAGTAACTCTAACAGATATGGCAGATATCGCAACCTACGTATGAAACTACAATATCCCAAACCTGCAAATTTAGGCCTCACAGACAGATGCAGTTTCTTGTTATTTTCCGGACACACGGTTATCGCTTGATCATTCAAAACCGTAAACACGTTAAGCAAATAGTCTTAATAGAATATGATTCTTTTCTTTTTGTACGTATGAATTTCAATTTTTTATATATTGTTTGTTTTTTGGGCAGCCACAATCTGGTGTCTAGCCCGTAATCTGTATTGGCGGCTGATCAGCGATTCATAGGTGTGACCTCCTCCCCCGTACGCTGTATGACTTGATTGGTGATGGTCGCCACGCACTGGAATAATGTAGGCTTGAATCTGCCCCCTTGTGGAAAGAAAGTGTTAACAAAACAACATGTCAAAACAGTTTAACCATAATAAGTTATTAATTTACATATGGACACGTTGATGTAGGTTTACGTACTAACTCTACGTCCGACACTAGAGGTTTCACTTGTCTCTACAACGTAATGATCGACTGTTAGAGTAGTACACTGAGTTCAGTGTCTAAATGTAACAGAGTTTTACAACGGTGCAAGTGAGAAATGTATCTACTGAGATGCGAACATATTCTACTTTTAATGAAATCAATCATGAACTAGCGTGGCATTCGTCTCGTTTTAGGGATAGTTATATGTATATGCCTTTTTTACATTGTCGCTCTCATACTATTTTCATTAATTAACTTTTCTCCTAAAATATAGCTTGTTCTAGATTATTATGGATACCTCAAACAAATCTCATTGATGAATAATTTCGTCGATATTAATCTCATGATATTTAAGGATACTGTGTCTAGTCTCTGCAGTGATGGGCACATGCTAAGTCCTCTTTTTATTACTCAATCCGGATCTAGATTACTTCACCTAATCGAACCGCGGCTTTCTGAACCCCCTTACCTATGTTCCCAACCTGACTTGAACGCGCTTGACGACTTAAATTTGATATTCGTTTATGTATCATTCATATAAGCCAATTGGAAATCCTAAACTCGAAGTCCTCTTTTGTCTACTCTAACTTGGTCTTGATTACTTCACCTATCGAGGATTTCTGAACCCCTTACCTCTGTTCCTAACCTGAATTTAACGTCATTGACAATTTAAATCTGACATTTTTTCATGTAGAACTCATGTAAGCCGATAGCAAATCCTAAACTTAAAAAAATAAATTTTCCATCATCAGTTAATCTCATAGAATTAACAAATAACTTGTCTTTATTACTAGTTCTCATCCAACTCTTGTAATAAAACATATGTTTTCTATACTTTCCCTAATTCTATGATGAGGAATAATGGTACTTTTATTATAAAACTCAGCAACATTTGTTGAACTCTATTTTTCTTTTCAGAAAGTTATTTGAAAAACTAGTGGATGATGAGAATATCACAACTGACTTTGGTTATAATATAATTTCGTTGTAATATGATTTGGTTGTAATATAATTTGGTTGTAATATAATTTGGTTGTAATATAATTTCGTTGTATAATAATTTCGTTGTAATATAATGTTGTTTTAATATTACTTGGTTTAAATATAATTTCGTTGTAATATAATTTGGTTTTAACACAATTTTGTTGTAATATAATTGGTTGTAATATAATTTCGTTGTAATATAATTTGGTTTTAATATATTTTCGTTATAATATAATTTGGTTTTAATACAATTTGGTTGTAATATAATTTGGTTGTAACATAATTTCGTTGTAATAGAATTTCGTTGTAACATAATTTCGTTGTAATAGAATTTCGTTGTAATATAATTTGGTTGTAATATAAGTTGGTTGTAATATAATTTGGTTGTAATATAATTTGGTTTTAATATAATTTGGTTGTAATATAATTTCGTTGTAATATAATTTCGTTGTCATATAATTTCGTTGTAATATAATTTGGTTGTTATATAATTTGGTTTTAATATAATTTGGTTGTAATATAATTTCATTGTAATATAATTTGGTTGTCATATAATTTGGTTGTAATATAATTTGGTTTTAATATAATTTGGTTGTAATATAATTTCGTTGTAATATAATTTCGTTGTCATATAATTTCGTTGTAATATAATTTGGTTGTTATATAATTTGGTTTTAATATAATTTGGTTGTAATATAATTTCATTGTAATATAATTTGGTTGTCATATAATTTGGTTGTAATATAATTTGGTTTTAATATAATTTGGTTGTAATATAATTTGGTTGTAATATAATTTCATTAGACAATATGTTTGACTTCTAATTCTAGTCGAATCTTCTAAAGTTCTCCATTTTTATTTCAAGTATTTGCTATTAAGTGTTGTTAGAAAGTTTCATTTAAGTAAAATATTTACATTATTTCATATGCTTTTTAAAGAGGTTCATCGACAAATGTCGGTGTCAACACCTACCTGAGTGCTATTGACTGCTCTCTAATTAGAGGTATTGCACTATTTATGTTGGTGTAACTGTTCGATTGACGTCGCACATAATATTAGAAATATTAGGAATACTCATTTACGATGTAATATATAAATACATTTCTAATTTAGCACTAAAATATGTTTGTATTGCTTTAACTAGTTATCGTCAAATTAATGCGAACATGATCTACTACTACCACAGTAAAGCATTGGTTTTGTTTTAGACATTTCGCCCAAGGCAGAAGATTATCATATTTAAATGAATTTATCAACCTAAATAGTAACAGATGAGAATTCACGATTAGAAAATATCGGTGGAGTATTTTAAAAATCTCTACAAACAAACTTAAAGAAATTATCGTATTTCATGTTGACAAATTGTACATTCTGAGATGTAATCCCAGTTGCACCAAAGTAGTGTTATAACTGTTGTCTATTAATCAGGAAACAATGGGGATTTTGATAGATTCATAGCCTTAAATTCAAACAACATTTATTTAGCAGTTATTTCTTAAAAAGTTTGTGATTACTGTTGCATTAGCATATCTCTGTAACGGGTTCATTTCTCTCTTAACAACACTTTATGATAATTGTAAAAACGGATATCAAGTATATAATCATATAAAGAATATGTTAAACATGTTATGGTTTTAATAATGGTATTGATAGGCATGTTTAAATAAAACTGCTTAATTTGTTAAGTCTTAGAGTACGAGTGGGCAGTAGTGTAATGCATGAAAATAAAGGCTATATAATCAGCCAACCGAATCCGAATGAGATCTATAGCAGTAAGTTACATTGTAATAGATTAATGCATTAACCCACCTGTTCAGCTATGGCTGGAAAAGCAACGACGATGAATGTGTTTGTTATATTTATTAATATCTATTAAATTATCCATTACATTTATTATATGTCGTAACATAGACAACACACATTTGAGGATTACTGATTTGGAGGTATTCAATAATTTAATTTTTGGTTCCAACTTTCATGCAATGACAATGTGTGCATCACTTTCTCTCGCATTCACTGAACTCTGGAGTTCTCCCTCAAATATAATCACCACAGGCTAGGTTAGTTTAATGTTCATCCGTCTTGCCATTTATGTGTAGGCTATTCCACCACTTGTTTCAGCCGTCTTCTTGCCCTTTATGCAAGGGTTTTTACTTTTGAATAACATTTTCGTGACGGCGTTTTAATTTGCCGGCGGTACATGTACGTAGTAGTGCAGACGAATATTCCTCATGTTTTCTAAGATGAACTGAAAGTCGTAACGATAACGAATACCGAGATTTAGGGTTGGCTCGCTTCTGCTCAGACATGAACACCACTGCCAGACGATCTCCATGGCCGATAGTTTTCTGTCTGAAACTGTTGATGACGCTCAGCACTCGGGACCATACACAGCAATAGATGCGGTTAAGATGACTCACCGTTTACTGTATACCATTTGAGCCATGAAGCATTTATTAGAGCGGTTATTGCGTTCAGGAAATGCAGCCGTAGATGTGTATTCGCTCATCGTTATCGCCCGTTAAGTGCACATTCGTCTTGGGGTTCAGTATCAACGATCGCATCTAACTATTATCATTGATGGGTACTGTACATGTTTTGTAAGACAAACCGTAAAGTCAAATTGGTTACTTTCATTTGTTAACGATTAGCAACGCTAGACATATTTTTACGAACGCAATACTTTCCTTTTCCATCGCTATTTTTGGCCCTTACAACAATAATATAACACACACTTCACATAACGCTCATATAGTAATTATGTTCTTTATGAATTACACGAGTTCGACCCACACACAATCACATTATTTTTTTTACTGTAGCAGTAAATTATTATAAAACAAAACGAAAATACTGATTGTATTAACGAATAATGGAATAGTAGGTTAATTTATTTATTTCTTTTTGGTGTAATGTGAATCACCAGAAGAGACAGTTCTAATGTGTATATATGTTAAATTATCTGTAATTGTCAAGACATACGTCGTTAATTATTTCATAATATTGTTCCATTTTAAATAGAATCGATTATAACGACATACACCGGATGTATATCATTTTTCTCTGGGAGGGGGATATCAATTCCTGATATTTATAGTAGAGCCCATTGTGTTTGGCTCGTTTAATATTATTTTTATATTTTGTTCTATTTTATTTTCAACTTACGTCTAATTGAATTATACTGTTTTTTCGTTCATTTTTTCAGGATTGTTCGGACTATTCCCAGTGCTCCTATAATTATTGACATTATAGTGAGTTCCCTCATGTTCCTGTTAGTTCTCTTGCAAGTTTCGTGTATTAAATTATTTTTCTTCCACATTGATTTGCCCACGTTAATTGCTAAATCTATTGTTTTAAAAAATTTCTGTTATAGTTTTTTTTTGATTGTCCATCATTAGCTTCACAGTAAAACACACTTCGATTTGTCCTATTTAATATAATAAACATGTTTATATTTGATTTTCGTCGGTATTTCTAGATTGTATGACGCGTTTAAATAAACCAGATGTATTCTATTAGTATTAGAGTCAGAAAATAGAAAACCCTCATTAAAAATTGCTGTTTACAAAAGAAAGATGTTATGTAGTAGAAAAAGGACTGTAGTTTATTTCTTTGGCCACAGTAGCCTATTTAACACTTTAGGCGTTTTACAAAATATAATACAACTTATAATAGAAACAGTCTGCCACATCTGGCGCAATTCGATAATGTGACGCCACACACACAACCAATGAATTTCTATGCAGTCAAAATACAAAAAAGTTTGAAAAACGTTTAGATTCACCTTATCATAACTTTATGAATTGAACTAATGTGTTTATGATATTTTCATCTATAATTAAGATAGAGACGCGAAAGAAAAACGATTAGTTAAATTGTACAAATGTATCATTAGCACAAACAATATGTAATGCGTGTCATGTTCTTGTGTCGTAACAATAGTAATCAGGCTGGTAACATAGTGATTTATGTGTTTGTTTATTTTCCATGAATAAAAAAGGAAAATGCATATAACTTATGAGCAAGCATTTCGTAATACCGCGCACACACACAACTATGCAGGCAGTAATATATGTGCACGTATATATTAACCGTGAGTGTAACCTACAGACTAGTGCTTGGTTTGAAGAATACTTTGTAAAATGTCAGCGGTAGATAAAAATCATACATGATATATATAAAAATAAACATGTTTTTTTAAATCGATGAAGTCAAAGAATCAACTGTAAAAGTTAATGAACTCAGCAGACAATATATATTACTTATTTCAAATAGTCAAATTTACCAATCGATACACTTACAATATATATATATATATATATATATATATATATATATATAAATATATATATATATATATATGGTTTTCTGAGATTAACAACAAAAGTAGATGTACCTTTGTCCAATTCGACATCATGGAATATTACCCGCAAGGAATTCCGTAGACATTGCACAAAATATATCAATATTATACAAAGCTGTCGTACTACGGTTCTAATTAGCGATGGTGAACAATGGACAAAAAACAGAGAAAACGGATCTGTTGATGTTTCTATGGGTTGGTTAGACTCAGCAGAGGGATCTAATCTAGTAGGACCATATATATTAAACAAGATTACCATGAATAATAACGTAGATATAGAGGGTATATGTTTATATAGGGATCATGGTTTAATGGTAGTCAAGGAATCTACTAGCGCTAAATGCGACAAGATAAGAAAGATATTCCATAAAGAAATGAATAAACTAGGGCTTAAGGTGGAAATTACCGGTAATGTCAAACAAGTTAACTTCCTGGATGTTACGTTTAACCTAACCGAAAACAAATATAAACCCTTCACGAAAGAAAACTCCAGCCTTATATACGTACATCCGCAATGAAACCATCCTCCTTCAATAATTAAACACATACCCACGTCAATAGAAAGTAGAATTAGCAATAACTCATCGGACGAAACAACGTTTAACAACTTTAACAATATTTACAACACTGCCTTAAAAAATAGCGGGTACGTAATTGCCGATATAAAATATAAAAATACAACTACAAATGCTAGCAACTCTAGAAACAGAGGAAGGAAAATAATCTGGTTTACACCCCCATTCGATATGATGTTAAAAACAAAAATTGGTTACACCTTTCTACAACTTATAAACAAACACTTCCCACCTGGTAACACACTCCATAAGCTATTTAATAAGAATACATTAATACTAAGTTATAGCTGTACAGACAGCATAGAAAGAATAATAAAACAACATAACAATAAGATACTTAAAAGGAATTATACTAATAGTGATATTGAAGGTAATCCTACAACTAACAATTGTAACTGTCAAAGACAGGATAAATGTCCCTTACAAAAAAATTGCGTCACCGCATCGGTAATATATCGTGCGGAAATTTACGCTCTTGAAAATCCAGGCGATAGTAAGTTCTATATAGGAAGCACGTCAAGATGTTTTAAAAATAGGTATTACACACATAAATTATCCTTCAGAAATAAAAAAAATATAGTAACACTTCGCTGTCCCGGCACTTCTGGAAGTTGATAGACGAGAAAAAATACAACAATAATTAGATGGAGCATAATAAGAAGGCGAAAACATGTAAATCACTCTCATCACCCTGTTTCCTATGCCTGGGTGAGAAACTTAAAAGTGTTAAATTAAAAGATAGAGAAAAATTACTCAACGTCAGAAACGAAACGAGTTTGAACTGCAAACATTTAAAGGAGCACACGTTAAGCAGACTTTAGATTACGGATAACTACGACCACTCTACTTTTAGTTCATTGTTAGCATGACACACACCCAATTTTAATTTGTAATCTTATTTTTATTTTATTTCATTTAATATTTTGCTGTTTTTTATTTTTTATTTTTCATTTTTGATTATTTATTTTTTATTTTATTTTTTTATTATTTTAAAATTATTTTGTATTATCTTTAATTTATTTTTTATTTTTTATTTTTATTTTAATTTTTATTTTGTATTATCTTTAATTTTATTTAATTTTTTATATTTTTATTTTTTATTTAATTATTTTTAATTTTTTAATTTTTTAATTTTCTAATTTTTTAATTTTTTAATTTCTATTTTTTTATTTTTTATATTTTTTATTCTTTTTATATTTGTTATTCTTTTTATTTTCATTATTTCTATTGATTATTGTTACTTTTATTTTATTTTTACTGATTATTTTATTTTATTTTATTTTTAATTTACATGATTATTATCATTATTTAATTTAAAATTCTGATGCCTTTATAATTTTGAACGTAAATCATCCAAAAACTACTACATAACAACCTATAATAAGGTTTTCAGCGCATACGCATGGTTACCACGTATATATGTGTATATGAATATATGTTTATGTATTTATAGAATTAACTAATGGAATCACATGCGCTATATTTTATTGGCCTACTTATCTTTAAATGTAAATTATTTGAGCTGAGATAGATTGGATCAATAATAAATAGTTTTAATTACTGAATTATGGATGCTTGTGTACATGTGGTCATGTTTGGTGTACATGCATGCTAGTATTTGTGTAAACTCACATATGTGTATGCAAGGTATCTGTAGGCATATATACTGATTTTATGTAATTTTATGTATTTGTATGCTATATAGGTAGGAAGGTGTACGCGTATCTGTGAAAGTGGATAGGTATATATAAATGTATGGATTATGTAGGTATCTATATACGTATGTGTAATGTAAGTATACATGCGTGATCTGATTTAAATATATGTGTATGTATGGGTATTGATACCTTACTGATATCTTATTTGTCCAAGTATGTTTAAACTGATGAAGAATTTTAATTTTATTTTATTTTATATTCATATTTTATTTGCATTCTATATTCATTCCTTGTGTACATATAGGTAGGTAATAGGCATATTTATTTATTTGCCTATATGTCTGCTGTATATACGTTTATCTGTGTGTATATATGTATGTATGTGTATATTTATCTATGCATTGTGCATGTATGTTATGTGTATCCAGCTATGGATATATGCGTATATATTTGTGTTTAGTCTTTATATTTGGATAGTCGGTGTGATATATTCTGTGTACTTGCTTGTATATGTTGATGTATTAATTTGTATACGATTTGTATGTGTATGCATGTATGCTTATGTATATGTGTATATATATATATATATATATATATATATATATATATATATATATATGTGTGTATATGTATGTATATGGGTGTGTGGGGTCTAGGCGTGTGTATACATGGGTATTGTATGTATATATATATATATATGTGTGTGTGTGTATGTGTGTACGTATATCTATATTCGCGTTGTGGATGTATACATGTATGTATGTACATGGGTGTATGTACGTGTGTGTATCGGTATACGTATATATATATATATGTTATATTTATGTGTATGTGTGTCCGTGTATGTATATATGGGTGGTGCTTAGGTATTTACTTGTACAGGCGGATGTTTTTCTTGTATTTAAATTAAGTTATATATTGAAACTGTTTTATATACTAAAAGTATATTGATAGGCAAGTACGTGCTTTTAAATATATTTTCTGCTTGAAAGTGGATCTGTGTGTGCGTTCATGTTTAGATGCGTGTGTATATTGATGTCTGTTTATTTGTATGTACTTGTGTACCTATTAAATCTGTGTATATGTTGTATTTTACTGATAAATGATATAAATGTGTTTGTAGGGTTTGGGAATTCAAGCAGGGTTTAAGTGTAACCAGAGCTAAGAGGGCAATAAAAACAGGGATGGTTGGGTCGTAAAAAAGGCTTAAGAATGGTCAACAAGTAAAATAGGTAATCCGATACCAATTCATAAGAAAGAGAGAATAACCAATCCCAAACAAGATTTATTCTGAAAAAAGTCTGCAAACCGATCTCATTAGTCTGAATCCTAGGTCTGACGAGGTTGACTCTCTGCGAAGAGTGCAACCGAAACATGTATGCACATATGTAACCAATAATGTTTGTATAAATAAAAAATTATACTTATATATATATATATATATGAAATAAAGTAACATGGAATCACCTAATCACCGATGCGATAATTAATTTCTACCCTCAGGCCTTTAGGGTCAAAATAAATAATCACACCGGTGATTATGTGATTCCGTGTTCTTTTATTTTATTTGATTATTGCTCCGTTTATTACACTGAGCTGTCATACTCGAATTTCCTTTTGGAATGTAGTTAACTCTGTAGGTAAAACTAATGAATATTTACTTAAAAAATATAATTTACTAGGATTGGTGCACTCTGAGAGCATTTATAAACGAGCAGTATATTGATTTAAAAGCGAAATTCCGATTCCATTTCTGATTGTTGTAGAATCACTTTAAACTGTTCACTATAAGCACTCGCGTTTATAGATTTGAATCCCTCCTAATTGTCATGTGAATTCCCGACGGCCGGGGGAACGATACCCGACGACAAGTCAGTGGCGATTTGTAAAAAACGGGTTCAAGCCCTCCGACCGACATGAAATAACATCCATACACTGAAGATTGCATAAGCATGAAACATCGATGTCTGTAGGTAAAAATAATGAATATTTACTTTACACAAATATATATATATATATATTTATATATATATATATATATACGTACACCCACAGAGTAGTTTCTCTGTATCACGTTTCTAGAGTGTGCATGGAAATGCTGGAATTATCTCAACATCATCAGTTTAGAATCATAAACACTGAAACATCAGTAAACGACGGATAAAATACACTCTCTAGTTATATATTTCTATCTTTTTGAAATTCCGTTTACTCAATTAAACTACACTAATGTATGCACATGTATCTAATATATCTTCATAATGCGCGAAAAGGAGTTGGGTGTAAGCGTATATTCATAAAATAAGACCTAGACCATACTCCCCGAAATATTACCCGATACAATGAACAGAATGATTAATTTCTGTACTATAATGCGCCTTTACATGTTAGAGTATGATGATATAGTTTTTTTTTGTTTTAACTGGTGCTGAGTCTCGAATTAAATTACAAACTAATGAAGAATGATTGTGATGAATGTTAAAATGTATGAAATACATGTAAACTACTAAAAAAAACCAACACGTGTCGGAGGTCGCCTTTGTGGGCAGACGGATTAATGGCGAAACATAGCAATATTGAACCTCTTTTTCATCGATTGTTGTATGCTGGAAACTAGACACTAATTGTAAATATTTCATATTTTAAATAAATTAATAAGAAAATGACGTAACATATCTGTGAAATATCATATAATTTTCTTACACATCAGTCCCAAATCTACAATATAATGAGACAGAACTTTAAACATCCGAATAGTAATAAATATAAGCTCTCGAGCAATTTGAATATGGTTGTTAATTGGAGGTATTTGTATCAAAAGTATTTAGTTTTGTTTCACCAGTTATCAGTTATTTGATGTTTAAACAAAATGGGTTTTTGAACATAACTTCCTACGTACTCATAGCTTCATGCAATATGTGAGTTCATATGTTTTCCAGGGTGCAAATACTACCGTGCTTAATAGGTAGGATTTGAACACAGGATAACAGATTTCATTTTCCACAACATAATCTATTAAATAAAAGTTTGTTCAACCATGACATTAGACTAACAGAAACTGTGAATACATTCTAGGAAGACTACACACACATACAACACTTTCTTTTACTTTCAGAGATGCATAGGTTTCCCCTTTTTTGGTATTTTTTTTAAAATTCGTCTGAAAATAAATTCGGAAACACTCAACTCAGACATTTTAGATAGATGTATTTCTAGATGTTTCGCTAAAAGGCGGGAACAGAATTATGTTATTGATAGTCACTTAATATTTGCTTGCGCCCACTCATGTATATAAGAGGTTACGTCCGTCGGTTGATCATTTTGTTGTTAGGTCGTTATGTCCCGCTTAGGTTTGAAAACGCATGTTCGCCGGTCTATCAACTAAAGTTTGTGTTATCATTTATTTTGGTCTGCCATGCTTAAGTTTGAGATATGTTTTCCATCGCTATGCGCGTACATTAAATAGACGCATTTAATTTTAAATGTGCCTAATAAACTGTATAAGAGGTTATGTTTGTCGATTTGTATCCTGACTGCTATGTTCGAAAAACTATATCTGTCAGTCTGTCAAGCTTTATTTTTACAATAGAATGTCTCGATGATGTCCATAATAAGCTAGGTCCGTGCACAGTAAGGTTCGTCGATCTGTCTTTCTTTATTTTAAAACAACATTTTGATCGTTTACCGCGTCAATTGAATGGACGCATCTTAAAAGTATATGTTCGCGTTCACATAACAAATGTCTCCATTCTGTGGTTTTGATTGTTATACACAGCCGAGTGTTTTCGGAAATGTCATGTGTTATTTCGTTTATTTTGATTTGTTTGTAAACATGACACGAGAAAGAAACGTAATTCCAAGTCTAATTAATGTGTGACTGACAAACATAACTTCTTATGAAGACGCTAACGCGCTTCTAAAATAAGATGCGTACATTCTTTCTTAGGGTTTCGAGATGAGAATGTATTTAATACTTCATCCCGATGGACCGACACACCGATCAGCAGATCCTCTTATCAAAATGTGAGAACATATAAAACGTGCATGCTCTCTGTTAAACAATGTAATTGCATTGGTGCATGTTACCGCTTAATGTCATCAATGAAATGACCATCGAATTATCTCACTCCCTTACGTTGTTGAGTGAAATATGAAATAATCATCATTTGTATTATAAAACAATTGCGTACCTAAATATCCTACAGTATTAAAGAATCGAGGTCACTCCACTAATCGAAGGACAATGTTAAATTCTACTGTCGAATTAATCCCGAAATAGTGATCTACAATAACGCAGATCTCACATCCACCATTATACTAAACTATCGTTATTATGAATATTTTATTCCCAAATAAACACATTTCATATCATATTTTCGGATTATTTTTACAAACTGTTTAAGCTGTTGCTTATTCTAGAAGGTTATGATTATTTAAGCCAGGGTCAATTTAAATTACGGTATTTATCATGAAATTGCTAAGAATATTTTATATATTCGTCATCATGGTCATATTCTAACTCTACACACAACTGTACAACCTTTCTTTTATAATTCTATATTTCACCAACCGATTATTATGAATTTTGGAACTCAGCTGTTAGACGTAAAGAGGTTCAAATGACGGCTATAGTTTTGGTTCATTTAGTTTCATGTGTAAAAAAATACACATTCAATTTATTGTAAAATTATTAATCGAATATGTATTGAAATAAAAACCATGTTTTTAAAATACTTGTTATTTTTTATAATAATTATTTATAATAATTACAAAATTATTTATAATAATTACAAAATCAAATCTTTTAAAAAGACAAATTCAATAAGTTAATACCAAGCTGTTTAAATAAAGCAACATCAGGCGTTAAAAAGTCAATCTGGCAACTCTAAAACGAACAGGTTTAAGAGAGAAACATGCAGAGATAGTAAGGAAAATAAAAAATATGGAGATGTCAATCTGTTAACAACACTGCTGAATAGAATTAAAGTATCAGCCAGGTTGTAATTATTGGTACATTAGTATTTGTAGTAACTGTATTAGTAAGGAATTACTTGTATAACTTTTACAAGCTAAACATTTGCCTAGGATTAAACATCTTCAAGCCTTAAAGATTATGTTTTCATTCATGTTTTCTTTCTTCGTTATTTTGTCATTTTTTTTCTTTTCCTCAGTCTTGTTATCTTACCGAAACATACCTCGGCGATGGTTCAAGATACGATGTTAAAAGATAACATTATAAGTAATAGTTTTAAATCGTATTACGAAAATGTTGTAAAATACATCTGTATGGTTTACTCAATCCGTGTATATATATATATATATATATATATATATATATATATATATATATATATATATATATATATATATATATTTGTATACATATATATATAAATTAGAATCAAAATTATTACCATGAGTAGAGTATATATAGACAATAATACATATCATAGAAATAAAGTCTTATTTCCGGAAATCTGTACTCAACATACTGCAGCAAATAAAACAAACGTAATGCTTGAACATATAGGTACCACATAGCAATTGTAAAGTAAGTTAAGTGAATTAATTTACAAAATTATCAGTTCCAACAAGCCAAATTAAACAAATATTTGGAGTACAATTGATTCTAAGATGATTTATATTTTTTTATAATTTTTATTATGTGTTTTTAAAGTTAAAATGTGGTCTTACTATTATAGGAAATGAAAACATGTATAGAAATATGTAATGATACTACTACTAATAATAATAATAATACAAATTATTATCGAAATTAAATAAAATGAAATAAAAATAATAGAAGAAAATATGAAAAGACAATAAGTATAAAGGTATAGAATATAATGGATTAGAGCACCAAAATAAAGGATTAAGTAATAATAATGATATTAATACAACTAATGGTAATAAAAATAATAGATAAACATGATAATCTGAATGATAATAATAGTAATAATAACAATTACATCAAATACAAAATATAAAAGGAAGAATATTCAGTAGGATAAACACTATTAAAGATATATATATATATATATATATATATATATATATATATGTGTGTGTGTGTGTGTGTATATATATATGTATTCAAAATAATGAAAATTAAACATCAAAATGAAATTGAAAAATTAAATTAAATACATAAAATTCAAATCAACCAACACAAAAATCTTCAGCAGAAGGAAGTAAAGCATCATTAATGATAATAATGATGTTTATTATCATTTTTATTATTATAAATCGATAGCAAAATTATCGGCATATTAATAAAATTGATAAAATTAATAATACATAATTATAAATAGTTTAAAAGGTGGGGTAATGTATTTGCCCTACGTGCATTACTAATTAGTCTATTTGTAATTGTTTTTAACATTAAATGTTCATCACAGTTCGAACAAATACACAAAATGACATAGAGTATGAAATATATAAATATACAAATATAAACACCTTAATGAGAAAGATCTAGTACATATAATCAGAGGGATAAAATATGATATATACTTCTATCGATAGAAATATGAGTGCACTTATTGAAAACAACGAAAAAACGAAACTATATAAAACAGTAGAGAATGTTACATTCAATTGTCATAAACATAACAACCAAACAAAAATATACACCGGGCTGTTTTTATTAGAAATAATCATATTTCCAAGACTTCAAAATAGGTGCATAGATACAAGATTCTGGAAATACATGTCTAGGCGCGGCTCTTTATTTCTGCGCAAAACATTCGTAAAGTTCACCGAATCATTTGGTTTGTTTAATGAAAAAAATACGCCTTGCTAACTGGAATGATACGTACAATATATATATATATATATATATAAATCTTATTGAAAAGCTTATCTTTATAAGTCGATATAAGTGGATTGATATTTGTAAAGTGTTTTCATTTATTTCAGGTAAAAACTTGATGTCTATTTTGGGCAATACGTATTCAATTGTTAATTATCCTTTATATATATATATATGTATATATATATATATATATATATATATATATATATATATATATATATATATCCCTATAAAATATACTTAACAATTGGAAAGAATGGCGTATATATATATATATATATATATATATATATATATATATATATATATATATATATATATATATATATTTGATGGTTTGCGATCTGAATGAGATCGATTGAAATTATAACAATGACGAATGTATTAAGCATTTTACAACTAAACCAAAGATTGAGCCTCATTCTATAGTTTTTTTTATGTTTCATTTTTATTATCATGATTAAATTATTTTTTTATTTATAGAGCTAATAGTGTATATATATATATATATATATATATATATATATATATATATATATATATATATATATATATATTATTTTATTCATTTCATTTTGCGCTTTAAGATAATGGCTAATTCCATTTAATATTGACAAACTCATGCAGACATAAAAAGAAAAGATTAATATTTTCGCTAATGTAGTAACAAGTAATTTATCTCATAGTGTAGATAATAATAATTAAAAAGTTACTGCTAAAAAAGAACGAGCGAAGATACAAGATCAATGCAAGAAAACAAGGATTATTAATGCCCCAAGTTAGAGAAGAAATAGGCGTTAAAAACAATACTATCTCTTCAAAGAAGTTGTTAGAAGATACAATAGCTTTATTTCTTAACATCAATTTCGTATGTTATAATAATTACGTTTTTTGGATTCTTTTTTGATAATCTTTACAGTAAAGATGTCAAACGGTTTTTAAATGTCCTATGAAACAAGAACACTCGTTCCAACAACGTTTTAAAGAAACATGAAACTATCTCATTGGCTTAAATAAATAAAAAGTTTGCCTGTCAATAAACAGAAACTACCTACAATTAACAATAACAATTGATGCCCAGAAGTGCGTTGTGCCTAAAAGCATAGCTTTTCTTATATAAATACAATGTGGGAAATCTGACGGAAGTGTCTGATATTTAAAAATGTCCTTCATTGTTTGTTGAAGATGGCATCATTGCAGTATCATCTTGAGAGATATTAAGGTATGCTAAGAATAATTCAGATTCGCTCGGTAGAATGTATATTTCTGTAATGTGGCTGCGTTGTTATTGATATAATTTTAACTGCTTCGTTTTCTTGTCCGGATTTTGATTGTTGTTATTTTTACAATATTTTGACGATTTTAATCTTCGACTTTCTACAAGTTGGTTTCGATCCATAACTTTCTTTTGATTTTCCAACTGAATCCTTTCTTTTACTGCATGGAGCGCAGTCTACCACAAAGGATAACACAATCAAACATAAAGAATAAGATTAAGACGAGCGCGTGCAATAGTATCGATATAAAGATAACAGTAGCAACAAGCAAGATGACGATAAAGACCCGAAACAAGTGCAAACATGATTATTAAACACAACTATGTTGAGTGCACGTATTACTGTATTACTGCTCGACTCGTTATGGAGATCTGATGTGGTTAGCAAAGTTACCCCAGCCAGGAATGGATCCAGAAAGTGTAGTTTGAGTTGTCCCCCTTTGCAAATTGGCTGTTTGGAGAATTTGTAAAGCTAGATGGCTCTGGTTGACAGTCAATTTGCATAGGTGGGGCAAAAAGTAGTACAAAAACTACTCTTTTCATTGAAGAGCGGTAGGGAGAGCAGAGTGAGGCTGAAAGAGGAGACTGAAGTACAAAGAATTGTTCTTGAACTGTTGCTTACCGATTGGATGTTGAGAAAGATTAACCACTGTGGTTTGCCATCAGATTTTTTTTACATTTGTCTTCACGGATTGACCACATCTGCGCTAAAACAAACAGAGTTTTGATAAACAGTTTTGACCACGTAATACCAGCGAAGATGAATTACATACTTTAAAGCTTTTTTAAAGAGCTATGATAACCAATGATCTATGATCGAATCAAAGTAAGAACAACACCAAGAACAAGTGCATTGACTAAACTTAATGTAGTGACAACGACATCCATGAAAACTGAAGCGACTTAAAGCATGTGTATCCCCCTCTATGTTTGTGGCCCTTGTGGCATCACAGCTGGGCTATCGAGAATAACGCAATCAGTGTAAATGAGATGCTGCAGAGACCGCATTATCAATGGGAAATTACGCAGTACCATAGTATTGAGTAAATATGCATATTTGATGACGAAAATGGAGATAAGAAAGCACGAACAAAATTGGTCAGGCATTCCAAGCAAGGAGGGTGTCGGGCACATTAAAATAAAGGTGCATCATCGATATCACCGGCCGACTATATTGTAGCAGTAGAAGGAGTAGGGTAGTTGTTGTATTTTTATTATAGATCGATTATTATAAATATATCAAGAATATTGGGATCTATGAAAATGTTAACAAATATAAATACTTGGTAAACGGTTGTCCCCAGGGCCGGCAGCAGGTGTGATAATAGACGTATGTATGTCACCGATTCCATCTCGTATAAAAGTCTAAGCAAAGATAAAAGTAAATAAATATAACACTATTATGATTATTCGATCACCATCTTATTATGCTATGAGAATTAGTGCAAAATAACGTTTGGGAATCATTAACGATTTTATATTGACGTTGATTGTATTTTATGGAAATACGTCGTCTATAATTTTCAGTTTGATTACAATATCAATTTTATGTTTCCATTGTTTAGTCAATAATTCAATGACTGGGTCGGCCAATCAAATGATACTTTCATCGAACGGAATTTATTCTTTTAGCAACTACGAGTGTATACTAACTCTTTATTTAAACAAACCGTGTTAATAGGATTTTTCCTTTTCTGTGTCCTTTTTTATATTCTTTTTTACGTATTTATATGTTTTCTTCGTTTTTTTCTGCTTTTATCAATTCAGTATTAATGTAGTGTTGGCCTTTCTATTATTCTTTACGGTATTTTATAAATAAGTCCATTTGCCGTTTATATGTGCATGTGGATCCGAATAGATATATCATTGAATAATACAGAGCAACATAATAGCAAAGAAAGATGTAAGAAAAACGCAATAATCCCTAATACACAGTAATAAATATCGTGTATACCTGCACAGCGGCCTCTGCAGCGTGTTGCTAGTTACGATATGCAAAATAATTAGAATTTTTCCAAATAATGTTAAAACATTAAACGAAATGACAATTTACATCGTTCACGACGCGTACAAAGAGTAAATAACCTATTTATTGAAACACCGGCTATTTATTACTATTTTGTTAATTTCTAGAAATATATGTACTTGAAAAAAATGTTGATATCAACTATTCATTTTATTATCTGAATAGCATTCACACTGCTTATGGTACTTTTCCTAATTTAGTTCATTATGCAAGTCACGAGTATTCATAATTCTATAACAGTTGTATATATATAAAGGAAAAACCTTTAAATTAAAGTATGTTTAATAAAATTACTCTAATAAAGCAAAGTCAGTAAAACATAAATAAATATTATTTGCTTAATTGCACATCTCTATTAATTCTCTTATATTAATATTGGACACGTTTCCATGAAATGCAAAGCCACACATTCAACCATAAACAATTCTTTATATACAGTACCGTCCCAAATTAAGAAACACAAATAAAATCTTCCTAATCGCAAATAAATTATATTTTAATATTTGTGAACATTTACTACATATGTAAATTATGTAGTTGAACTTTTATTTAGATTTTCAGATAAATTCAAATAATATTATTAAAGTTATCCACCATTTTACATATTTCAAGTGTCCAAAATAAAGTACATTAAGGAAACATAATTGTTTAAAGTTTAAAACAGTAGGGGTTTATTTGCATAAAAGGATGAAAATAAATATTCTAAACTGTAATTATCATCACTGCTGCAAATCACGCAATATCAATCATGTCAAAAAGAAATGAAACTGATTTAAGCGACAAAGCAAAACTCGTCAAATTAACAAAGGAAAAGTTGACTATAGAAGAAATTGGAAAACGTGTGAAGCGTTCAAAAAGTGTTCTAAGCCGAGTTCTCAAATTCTATAAAGAAACTGGAAGGTTCAGGAACACAATGACACCTAAAGACCAAGAAAGGCAACGGCAAAAGAGGACAGAAGTGTACAAGGTCTAGTGTTAGAATACCGTTTTCTTTAGAGCTGGCTAAATTTATAAACAAATGGAAAGTGCCACGAATGTTTCACGACACACTGTGTCCAGAAGGTTGTACGAAATAGGTCTTTTTTGCAAGATATCTTAAAAAACTCTAATAAGTTCATAAACGAAGCTGCTAGATTGGCGTTCGCAAAATACACATGTTATATGGTCAAAAGAAAATTGGAAATAAGTTTATCTCATTGACGAATCTAAATTTAATGTATTTTGCAGTGATGGAAAACAATTTGTAAGAAGAAGAAAAAGCAACAGTTTGGATCCTAACTTCATCAACAACACCTGTTAAATTTGTGGAGGTAGCCTGATGGTTTTTAGTATGATATCATGGCAGGGTACATCACCAATTGTACGCTTAAATACTAGAGTAAATGCCACTGTATACAATAACGTTTTAAAACAGTATGTTTTGCCAGTGTTGCACAATTCTGCTATCGAAATATTGCTTCCTCCCATAAGGCAAAGCTGGGCATGAATTATCTGGCTGATCAAGAAGTAGAAGTAATGGACTGACCTGCTCAGAGTCCTGACATGAATCGTATAGAAAACTTATGGAAGACTCTAGAACCTAATTTTATGGCAAACAATCCGGAAAACATCGAAACTGAAACTGAAAGATGAATGCGTCAAGATAACTGTGCTTCAATGTAAAGATTTAATAAAATTCTGCAGTCGTAGATGCGCAGCAGTAATTGAAAACAAAGGTGAAAGTACTAAATATTAAATTTATTTTGCCTTTTTCATGTGATTTAGTTAAAAATGATATGTTGGTCCTTTATTTTGGACACTTCAAAGCTATAAAAATACCATTTTAATTTATCTGAGAATTTCGGTAAAATCCAAATACATAATGTGTATACTCAGTGAGATGTTCACAAACAAATAATCTATAATTGTGTTTGGATTCAGAAGATTTAATGTGTGTTCCTTAATTTTGGACTGTACTATTATTGTTTTGTTAAATGCCGTTTCCTTTAAAGATAACTAAAAAACACAAATGCAACTGCCGTTAAAAATATTAAGTAGAATTGTAACACTGACAATATATTTACAAAACTATGATATTTCCAAAGAAAGACGATCAAAAGAATAGAATCTACATTGGGAATTATTCTCGAAATTGAAAGTAGAGATATTAGAAACGGTAATACTCTATTTCAGTGCCAGAACTAAGATATCAAACAGGGTTATCAGAATATTCGTGGTCACTTAATTTAAATACCGAAACCGGAATAATTCCTTGATGTAAATCATATAGAAACAAACACCTTGTAACCGAAGTGATGCATGTTCACGTGAAGAAATAAGAATTTTTTTAAAAATGAATATAATAATATACTCGTAAATCAGTGTGTTAAAAAGAGTATCATGTTTTTATCATAGTAACACATTTTAAATTTAGTAAAATTTATTTTTCCCTGTCTACATATGTTGGTATCGTTCCAAAGTATCATCGCCATACATATTTTTAATTACTTATAAGATGATTTATAGTTGTAAATTTAACGGGAATGTACAGGGAATATATTTTCCTTTTTATTTTTATACAAGCTGGGAGAAAAATAAAATAATCCATTACAATTTGTCAATATCCCAAAGAACACAAACAGGTCACATCAGATGATATTTACACAACGAATAAGATTATTTCTCAGTTGAACAATAATAGAAAGTGTCACAGTGTAGAAGGATACTCTTTCACTGACCGATTATGGAAAACATTACTTTTTTCGGGTCGGGCTGTTAGCTATTCTATCGTCTGTCATTCAAAGAAAATCCTTGAGGAATACATACATGTGTATTTATGTTGGTGGATTTCCGACACAATAAGAACTTACGTTGTGTCTAACTCTGCCCTCGTGGGTAGTCAAATGTGACTGAAAGTGGACGATGTTTAACTAATGTACATTTTAGTTTAGGCACTAAAGATAAATATATATGAAATAATGTTGATCTGAATTGAGCAGATTGAGGTGTTGATTCATTACTATTTTAGTCACGTAAATACCAAAACAAATCCGAGGTGTGAGTCAGTAAAGAAAGTATGGGTGTAAAACGACGAAACATTGAAATTTAATATGTACCACGTGTAACATGTTATTAAAATGCCGATAGAACGCAAATAAGTGGCATGATAAGTAACCTTTTTAGCAACGCCGGGCTGTGTTCCGTTTAACTGCCGTGAGTAAAAGTAAAGGAACTTTAGTCGTCATTAAAAATATACTTAAACATCAACGAATTTAAATTGTAAGTTAGCAGAAAGAAAATATTTTAATAGTGTTGTGGCCCTGTTAAAGAGACCGAAATGAAGACACGAACACGGTATAAAGTAGAAACCAGTGCATTAAGAAAATAGAGCACATATGGAAGAAATATGCGCCTGGTAAGTAGAGTTAAACTATCTTACTGGATTCCGGCGAGAGATTACTGCCGTTGGCATTTATGAGCAAAGAGGAAGAGTCAATGTTGTACATAGGTAAGTCACCATAACACCCCCTCCCAAGTATTACTTCCACAGGAGAATTAATAGCGTTTCCTTTTCGGGTCTATTACGATCAGATCCGTTAGTCTTCGCTTTCTTTTTTATTGTCTTGGTTCCGGACCTGTCTGGGGTATCTCAAGGTCCAAAGTGTCATATATGGTGTCTATTATCTCTTCTTCTTCCTGGGGAGCGCTGTCGGTGTCGTCCGATAGTCGTTTTCTTAATTGATTTACATGTATCTTATGAGAGAACTTAGGGCCTTGAACTATGTATATTATATTTCCAATCCGCTTCTCAATTGTCCCCATTTCCCAGACCGATTTATTATTTTTAAACATTTACAAAAATATTTTTTCGTGTTTGGCGTGATCCTGTACACCTTAACGACCTGTGTAGGGCTTTCTTCGTAGGATTGCCTCTAGCCTTATTCAGTGCTCTTTTCAGTGTATCGACAAAACGGTCTGTCTTTCCATTTGATCTCGGGTAGTATGCTGGGGTCCTAATATGTTCTATTTAGAATGTATCACAGAATTCCTTGAATTCAGCGGACGTGAACAGTGTTCGGTTGTCGCTGACTAAACTATTCACCACCCCGAAACGGGCGAACAATTAGTGGAGGAAGTGTATGGTTACTTCCGTCGTTGGACTTTTGCATCGGCACATTTCGAGCCATTTTATGAAACTATCTACTACAATTAAATAGTTGAAACCGTCTAATGGGCCTGCGAAATCTATATGGATCTTAGACCATGGTCGGTCCGTTTTTGGCCAAGGATTGTATTTGATCCGAGGTGCCTTTGCTGCCAATGCACATCCTTTGCACGTCTTTACAATTTTCTCGATATCCTGGTCCATGTTAGGCCAGTAAACGTAGCTCCTCATCAAGCTCTTCATTCTTGTAGTCCCTGCGTGGCCAACAGAATTTTCCTTTGAAGAGTTTTGAGGATGACGACTCTCTCACTATACAATAGTACCTCATCGCATAGGGAGAAAATGTCTGCAGTTTTTTGGTCCTTTAATTTAGTCTTGGTCATCTTAATAAACTCGTCACCGAGGACTTCCATTTTTATTTCGTGCAGTGACACGGGGAGTCCCCTTACTGTGTTCCGTAATGTCGAGTTAATTTCTCCTTCTGTTCGAAGGGAGGCAATCACAGTGTCTTCCAGGGGTTCACTACGTTTTGGGATGAGTCTTGAGAATCCATCAGCGTGACAGATTTTTCTCGATGGAAGGTATTCAATCATAAAATTATAATTTAAAAGGATTGTTCCCCACCTCTGCAGTCTGTTAGCTGTGTGTACAGGCAGACCTTTTTTGACTCAAAAATTGTAAGTAAATGTTTATGATCCGTTTGTAAGGTAAAACATCTACCGTTTATGTAACGGTTGAATTTCGAGACTGCAAATATGATCCCTAAAGACTCCTTTTCTATTTGGGAGTAGTACTTTTCTGCTGGTAGCAGTGTCCTTGGTGCGTGAGCTATTAGTGTATGAGTCCCGTATGGCATTTTGTGTAAAATGCATGCCCCGATGCCATATAAGCTTGCGTCGATAGCGACAATAATCTCTAAGTCTGGATTATAGTGAGTTAGAAAAAGATCGGATGTTAGGACTTTTTTCGTTTTCTCAAATGCCTCCTGGCATTCAGCTGTACATTCCCACTCTTTGTCTTTTTTCAGAAGTTCATTCATACGAGCACGGAGGTTATGCATATTAGGTATGATAAATTGGTAGTAATTAGCCAGTCCGAGAAAACTTTGTAAAGATGCGATATTTTCAGGAGACGGCATGTCCCGAATTGCAGTAGCCCGTTCTGGGTCTGTTCTTCTGCCATCTGTGTCAATAATGTGGCCCAGATATTTGATTTTATTCATTAAAAAAATCACAGTTGGCTTCTTTGAGTTTGAAACCGTACTCTTGGATTCGCGAAACAACTTTGTGGACGTGTTCCCGGTGTTGTTCTTTGGTATGATTAGTCATACTGTCGTCTGAGTATGCTATCGTGAATTCCAGTCCATTTAACATAGGATCCATTACCTGCTGGAATATGGCTGGTGCGATCTTGACACCGAAAGCGAGTCTCTCGAAGGTATATAACCAGCGATGTGTGTTAATACATAGTAGTTTCGAGCTTTCTTCTTGCACGGGTATCTGTAAATATGCGTCACTTAAATCAATTTTGGAGAAAAATCTCCCTCCATTTAATTTAGTAAATATTTCGTCTTGGCACGGAAGAGGATAATGGTAATCCTTTAGTTATACATTGAATCCAGTCGAAAAATCCGCGCAGACGCGGATCTCTTTATTTTTCTTTTTAACATGGCCAGTCGGAGCAACCCATTAGATATATTCAATTTTAGAAAGAATGCCGGTCTTAACTAGTATGTCTAGTACTTCATTTATGTTCTCGAGTGAGGCGAAAGGTACATTCTTTTGTTTTTAAATACGGGTTGGATGTTTTCCCTTCATTCAAATTTTGCCGCCGTCTTCTGGGAAGGTTTTTTTCAAATCTTTTTTAATTTATCTGCTTCGGTTGTCATGCTTTCTATTTTTTGGCAAAAAGCGTTAATGGGTAAATCCCATGGATTAAAATGGCTCATCCACTCTGTTCCAAAAAAAATTACAAGTGTTTCTTAACACGAACATTTTTAATTTTTTGTTTTTTCCGTTAAACTTAACGTTAGTTATAATCTCATCTTCGAATTTTATTTTTCCCCAGTCACCGACCTGGCTACTTTGTTTGATTTTAACATGGTTGGTTTACCCAATCTTTTCCATGTCTGCGGAGTCTAATTGTAAATTTATTATTTCATTAAGGAACGTATTTCCTTATGTGTATGCTATCCTGTTCGTCTGATCTTGCGATTTTTATCCGGCTTTTAAATACTTTATTTGCTCTACAATGTGAGCTATTGTGTCCTATTTTGTTACACATCAAACAAGTTTTAAACCGGTAGGGGCAATCCATATACCAATGAAGAACACCACAGCGCGAACAGGGGCTAGGTGGTAATTTGTTTTTTTTGTTTTTGGGGGAAATTTGTTTTTGGCGAAAAGTGAGAATAGTCACTCTTTTCGGATTTACTTGATTTTAAAGGAAAGTTTGGATATGTTTTTTCTAGTACCTTTCTTATGTGTGTTATGCCGGATTCTTCTATGTCTTTCGAGTCTTGATTCACGCTTACAAATCTCTCGTAGTCCCCTGCGATTTTTTGTAAGGTTATATTCGGCTCATTTTCTAGCTTATTCAATACTCTGTGTCTTACTTCGGCGTCTTTAGCTGATATCAGCTGATATCAGTCCTTGCACAAAAATTAAACATTTGAAATCATCTGCGCTTAGTTCAGCAAGCTTGAAATCGTCACAGTGTTTATTCACTACTGATGCGAAAGTCGTGTAATCCTTGCAATCTTTTCTCGTTAAATTTATGCACTTTCATCTTTTGTGAAAAAGGGGAATGTTGGGGCTAAACAACTACGTCAATAACTTAACTGCTTCCGAGAAAGTTAAATCGCTGGGGTTACGGGGTAATATGTAGTCTACGAACTTTGTATGTTCGATGGTCCCTAATTTACGAAGGAGTAATCGAAACTTTTTTAGCATCTGCCCAATTTTCGCAATCTATGTTGTATAGATCTTCATACCTTCTAAAATATGAAGCGAATGTTCTATCGTTGTCTGGAGAATAAGAAAAATTGTCAATTGCACGCCAAACAGTATTTTGAAAAGATGCGTATTCGTTTTCGTTATTTTTACCCCTATTCGATATTGTTTGTAGCAATAGGTGTTACAGCTTTTGCTGTTTTTCATCATCTTTTCGTCGTTGTTCGTCGGCTTTTTGTTGTTGGACACACAGTTTTTCTTGAAGCCCAGCTGTCATTTGAGCCTGTTCGGTTTGGAATTTTACGAGTTCTAACATCATGGCTTTGAAATCTTCCATGTTTACTGTTGTGTCTTTATACAATATAGCTCTTTTTTCTCCCGTTTATATTACGCTGCTAACGTAATTAGTTCTTCAACCAGAAAAAAACATAAAAGTCAACCCTTTTTTTTGCTGGACAATCAAAAATAAGTTTTTTTTTATTTTCGGCGGTAGTATTTTTTGTTTTTCTCTTTGACGAGAGAAAAAGAATTGTATAATATTCTTTTGTTAAAAATCTTAACTCAGTACCGGAATGAAATAATGACTCACGAGTGTCCTTCTAGAAAAAAATAACTATATTTTTTGCTAAGAGACGAAGAAGAAAAAAATCAAGTTAATTTACTTGCCTAAAAAATCCGATTTTCGAAATTTCTTTTTCTTGTCCGCCGAATAAGCTTTTTTTAAAACTTTGGTGTTGTGTAGCTTTCTCCACGTTCGTCTTTAATTTCCTCATACATTTGCCAGTGTTTTTTTTACGCTGGATTTTTTTTTTCATTCGAAAAACTTTCCGTTAGTTCAAAGATGAGAACGTAAGAAACATTAGACGTAATTCAAGATTGACAGTTGTTGTCTGGTGGTTAGAAAATGGAGAGAGAGTAGATCTTAGAATCCTTCGTCGCCAATTTGTTGTGGCCCTGTTAAAGGGACCGAAATTTAGACACGAACACGGTATAAAGTAGAAACAAGTGTATTGCGAAAATAGAGTACAGAAGGAAGAAATATGCGCCTGGTTAGTAGAGTTCAACTATCTTACTGGATTCCGGCGAGAGGTATTGCAACTCACATTTGTCATTTTCATTTTTGATGATTTTAATCATTTTATAATATCAAGTATCTATACTGGGAAGCTAATCCAAGCTAGTACACGTCAAAATGTAAGGTTGTGTACAATTATATCGAACTAAAAAAAATAAGGTTTGATCGAAGGGGATAGGCGGTTGTCAATAATCATGTCCATAGGAAATAATATTTAACTATAATAATCGGTATGTTACCGTATACATGAGATTCGCCTAATGTCAGGAATTCTCAAATTGTCTCTGCACGTTCAATAACTAATCAGATCTATTGCAATCATAGACTAATAGTTTTTGATAAATTTATGAACCAACGTGACAATCAAGCTAAAGGATGAATCGTAACTGTTTTTTTAAGTAATCGGTTCCATTAATCGTTAGCAACACGTTTTGTGGTTCGACATAAAGTAGTATAGGACGCTTTAAATTGGTCGTTACTCGAACAAACCAAACCCAAACCTAAGATATACAGTAACAAAATGGTTTCCATAGAATTTGAACGTGGCTTGCAAACGGCGCCGTTCATCGATATCTATTAACTATGCTACATCATTTTAGCTCTAATATGAGGTATTTGCTTTCGGAGAGATGGTGAAAGTAAGCTAATTATCCTTTCATTGATAACAGTTTCCCTATTTCCAGATCTTTTTACTGAGTTCTATTCTGAAATTGCATTGTCGTCCTCCTTTCATCACATGCTTAACATTTCCTCTTAGTTTTTTTTATTTTCTCTAGCATAACTAGTTTTCCTCTTGCTTAGTTGAACCGGGACCAACGATATCTACTGATTATCTACTCATATATCTTCGATAGTTGATTTGAAACAGACTTATTTACGTATAATTTGTTTTTGCGCCATCAGCAAAATCGAATCCACATTTATGGTGTCGGATTGTATTCAGGTTAAACATTTAGTAGACATCAAATCACACTAACTCACCGGGGTGTTTATTGGATGGATCTTTTCATGAATAACTATTACAAGGAAAACCGGAGAATTACTTGAAATGATCGGATTTCTTTTTGTGGTATTCTCAGTTGTGTATGCTTTTCTCTTTTAGGTAAGTAAAAAGAGGACAATGCAGACGCGAATCTTTATATTTCTGTTGTAGTTTTTGAGTGAGTTTACGAGTGGTATTCCGTGGAACATGTATTAAAACACGAATCTCTTCTAGTTTAGAATTATATTCTGATACATATCGAACTCCACAGTTTCTGATTACGAGAATTTCGGATGTTTTATTTTCCAGTCAATGTTTAGTGATTTTATTGAAATTTGGTTGTAATAGTTATTTGACTAGCATGGCTAGAGATTAATACATAAATGAATAGACATCAAACATATATAAAACACAGACAGCCGTAGTTAAAACACACACACACACACACACATATATATATATATATATACATATATATATATATATATATATATATATATATGTGTGTGCGTGTATATAAAGAGAGTGAGAGAGAAAAATAGAAAGAGAGAGATAATGATAGATAGATAGAGAATGACATGTTATGTAACATTGGAGTCTATTCAATAAATTGTCCAACTTGCGTAAATGATTTTGCTAGACACCTTTTGTTTTAAAATAATAGATTTGTGTAATTGATATAAAAATAAAAATATATTTTTCTAAAAGATTATATACTGATAGAGCAAATATTGTTTTTGTCAGAACTACACATAACTAATGTAAACATAACTAATGTAAACATAACACATAACTAATGTATACTGTAAACATAACATTATATTTTAGAGTTAAGCATTTATTAAGACAGGCAATTTTACATAGGATTACATATAGTAAATATGTTCATTGTTGATTGGAAAAAGTGAAAACATTTAAACTTGTGATTAGCTTTTCTTACGAATAATTAAAATATATATTTCTAAACGTAGGTGACACTATATTTTTCTTCATGTATTTACGTTTTACTTTATAAAGTAACATATAGATAAGGTTTATGTAGAGAGCGTTACACTGTAAACTAATAGACGGAAGAAGGGATGTGTTGAATCAAAATGAAAATGAACAAAGAAAGACACGAGAAAAAAGCAGTAACAATGTAACATGAAAACAAAACGAAACAAAGCAAGAAAAAAAGGATTAGAAAGAAAGATGGAAAAAAGAAAGGAGATATATAAACATATAGTTTATGACATAAAGCTCGTCTAAATGCTAATTAAAAAAAGAATGCATCCTTTACAAACAGAAGAGGAATTAGTCCACTTCCACCTAGCCGTTAATCAATTTTGTTAAAATGTTTCTGTGACAAAGGATACACACATAATTTCATATGGAAAAGTGTACGTTTTTCTATTTGTTTTTTGTGTGTTTACCCCGTCAGTCATAGATATATACACTTTGCATTTGGAAGTCATGCTCGTGTACTCGTGATGATGTTTAATGTGTATCGCATTAATCCTAAATGTAACCTTACAACGTTTTTTTTTTTAAAATTTACCTCTGACTCTAATGATATTAAACACCATAAAGTGATACATAATTAAACCGATTCTAAAAATGTGAAAAATGTCTAATCAGTTTAAAGTCACACATTTATAAAACGCAATGTTTCGCCTTATTCACCCAATTCTTTCTTCGTTTTCGCCATGGTAATTTATTGTTGATTGCATTGAATATTTAACGTCTGACGTCTTGCATTTATTTAAGTACCCACGGAGCTATCATAAACCTCCTACTAAATGGTTTTATTTAGATATCATTCCTCACTAATTTTAGCATATTCAGCACCATTTGAAGCCTATAAAGTTTATACGGAATAATAATTTCTCATCTGAAAATAAAGTGTTCGTTTCTGAACTAAAGGGTAAAGTTTATCACTTCCCGAAAAGATCCAACGTCGGGACATGTTAGTTCGGAACAAGGTCATTCAATATTTTACAGTTTTAAGCTTTGAAAGAAATGGGTTAGGGTTAGGGTTAGGGTTCAATACCGTTTTATACACAGTAAGAAGAAACAACTTTAATAAGAACAAAATACAGTCGAATTGAATTTCGTAACTCAATAAAATTGCTTTTTACGCAATTGCTGGTCAGGATACGATCGTCCAGTTTACAAACTACTTAAATATTGACTTATTCATTTAAGGAAGTTGTGTAAAGAAATATTTCTCACACAATAAGTGCGGTCATCTAAAGACTTGAGAATGACTCGCTATAAAGAGATAAAAATGAATCAGGCGAGAATTAGACGTTCTGAACAAATGGATGTTTGAGGAATGATTCTGTTGTAACAATACTTTCAGTCATTTATGCTATAGTGTATTTTGTATTAGCAAAATATGTGTCAGTGTTTTATGAAATGTTTACGGAGTTACCGATCGAAAAGAATATGGTTAAATAATAACTCGTCCCAATAGAGGTGTACAGATAATCAATGTATAGCATGTCATAGCAACACTTGCCGAGTCCTTTTGATTTCGATATATTATATAAAGGAGTTATTGCAAACGAGTCTGTGAAGAGAACATCAAGGAAGAGCAATTGTCATTATCATTGCCAAAGCGAACTGTAACCATGACATGTTAAAACTGAATTCATTTTCTCAATGCGGTTGTTACTTTATAGAATCATAAGATACCTAAACATATTAAGAATTGGTATGATGAATATTCATAGAGAATGATAAGTTCGAAATATCATAAAGTTTTCACCGTGTATCCTATAATTCAATTCAGTCACCTTCAATGTCAGCATGCCATTATATTGAAGTAATCACCTGAAAATATGTTGCTTGGATTATGCAATCTGTGAATCACTATAAGCACGATATCACATGGTTACCTTTTCAATAGAAGCAGTGCATAATAAAACAGAGCAAACATGAGTTTGTATGGGTTTCATGGGTTTTAACCTCACCTTGAATATGCTTTAATGAACATCAATACAAATTACATCACTGAGAAAAAATGTAGGACATAAAAATATTAAAGAAAGAATTTTATTGTTAGAACATTTGTCAGTTTTTAATTCGAATCATAAAAGTTGCTCTTCTTGCTTTCTCTTTTGCTGTGGAAATATTTGTTGCTACCTTGATGTTTTCTTTCGTCTTTTTTAAAATGTTTTATTCATACTGAGAAAACCAATTGACAGATTAATTCAATGGTTATTAACTCTATCGAAATTGCTAATAATTACAGCCAATTAGATTCGTTCAAGTCACGAGTAACACGAGAAAACGTCAACAAGAAAATAATGTAAGCATAGACAAAGCTTTATAATCTGTGAGTAAGCACGAAAAAGTCATTCGCCTTAGGACTATTGTGTAACTTAAAACCTGCCATATTCGTTTAAATAAAAACCTCACATACACACACACAGATATATATATATAAATATATATATATATATATATATATACAATTTATTTGATATCTATATGTTACATATTTCAGAGACGTACCGCGGTTTCATCTAGATCGGCTAAATTTTTAGATCTAATATAAATATATATGCCGAGTAGAATTGTTAGCGTTCTGAATGAGGTAAAAGCACGAGGGGAAATGGCGTTATATTGATGAAAAACCGGTTCTTCCTGGAAATTCTATCTGACAAAATATATTGATTGGGAATTCATTGAGTTTTATTTAATTTACTATTCTTATTTTTATTTAAGGTGTTGTTTGTAGATCGTAGGAGATTACCAGTGTCATGAATCGTCGTTTACAACTTGTAATATTGTAGTCTCTTTTTTATGGTTACCACCATAAAAAGGTTTAAATTTGTGTATCGGATTTATTATTTATTTTAATTTTAGTTTTGTATTTTAAATGTTTTAATTTGGTTTGGTGTTTTCTTTACATGTTTATTTATTGTTTTTAGTAGTGACGTAATTAAAAAGATGGTCTCGAACATAAAATAAAAGGGAGCTGGCGTCTTAATATACCGTTAAAAAGGATGCATTGTTAACGTGTCCCTTTTAAAACAAATACTGGGTCAGGGTTGAAATACAGTATGTGTCTTAATTGTAATTGAGTTATATTACATTGATTTACTTATTTATCATGAGTGTTGTCTTTTTTATTGCTTCAAAAGTGTATTTATATTTAAGGATAATTGAATGGCATGATTTATTTATTTAGGATATGGGTGGAATTTGGTGAATTCATTTTTTTAAATTTATTATTTATTCACTTTTTGATTGTTAATCATTAATAGTTTAGTATTTTCCGAAATTTAATTTTAATTACTTATGTATAAAAATATAGTATTATGTAATGGCTGGACTTTGATGCAGGGCATATTTTGTCAGCGAAAGGGTGCATCTAAGGGTATCTAATGTTTTAACTATCATCATCATGTGCATTCCTATTGTGTTCATGTATTTAGTTAATTTGGTTTGCTTTATCTAATAAGGTTCATCAATCTATTATAGGGCATGTGTAAGGCGGGGTAGATCTCAAATATCTATACTTCTTTTTATTATGTGGGATCGATAGTTATATTTCTAGGCTTTTAGTAAAAAGAAATCATGTATTTACCACGTAAGAAAAAGTTAAACAGAGATGGGTATCAACTGATTAATATTTTATTTGTGGTGGACTGCGGTAGGTGATATTAGGATTGGTAAGGGTGATGTAGGTGTGGTTGTAGTATGCCTAATATATATTTGTGGGGGTTATGTTGTACATTAATAAAATAAGTATAACTTTGGAAACGTCTTATGGAGGTTCGCTTTTTCATATGTGTTTTTATATTTTAATTTTGTAATTATGTATTTATTAAATTACATGGACTTCACTGTTTTTAGGAGGTAATTGGTGAGTTATGTATCATTATTATTGTTGTCAGTCTATTAGGCTAGCAAGATTTTTTTTTAGTCTGGGTGCATTTTTTGAAGACTCTGGTTTTGTGTTCATGCAATTTAAAGATGGGTGTTGGTTGCTTTTAGAATCATGAATTTTCAAGTGGTACATAGAGGGAACATCTTGAAGGTAGGGTTGTAGAATTTTGGATTTTCGGTGATCCTCCATTCTATTTTATAGCGAGTGTTGGACCTTTGTGAGTTCCCCTATAGTAGTTGCTAGGGTGGTATTGGTTATCTAAAGGTGTTGTTGGGGGCGTAGATATTTCCCCTCTTTTACATCATCCGATGGGGGTTGGAGGATTGGTGTATGTGGTTGGTTTAGAGAGTCGAATGGATCATACGGATGGAAAGCAATAATAACTAGTTTTTATTGTGTTTCTGTTAAAGGGTTTATGGAGCTTATTTGATAGTGGAAAATGATTGTCTATTAATTTGTGAAACAGCTTGGTGACGCTATATTTGACATTGACGTAATAAAAGGGAGTAAACAAGATAGTGTGTATGTGTCTATTAAGTCCGTGTAGTCTTGTAGATTGAGTTGGTATGGAATATATTTTTTCGCTAAACTCGCTTTGAAAATTGTTAGCTAGGTCTAGAGTTGTGTGTAAGAAATTTACGCTGGTTAGGTTGGTGTCGATGGTGATATTAGAACCGAGTTCTGTCAGGAATGCAGTTAATTGTTTTCTGTATCCGTCGAGTTCTTCTCCGTTATTGTTGCGGGCGAACTCTTGGTCGGGGAATCTACTTGTGTAGGATGAAGGGCCCAATAAGGTCACATATATTTGTACTGTCGTAGGCTCTCATGGGTACATGAAACGGGTCCCTAGGGTCGAATTTTTTAACCCATGTTTAATTTGTATAAAAGAACGTTTTTTCTCGATGGTGTCTATTTCTATGTCATTTATTTCTACGAATGTTTTGGCGACAGATAGGGCCTTGTGTAGAAGATCTCTACTGATGAAGGGGTAGAAATCGTCGATATCAAATCCTGTCAATCTGCATTTTTTTTATTTTGAATGGTTTTCAACCAATCGATGGTTGCTTCGGAATTGGTCCAACATTGAAAGTATGTGTTTTTTTATATATGCATTTACATTTATAACTCTAATCCCATTTCTATTTTGCAGGTTGCATGTTGGTCTATTTCTAAAATTAGGTTTGTGGTATTTTAAGGTAAAGAAGGCCTTATCTGCGGTCAATTGGTTTGCTTTGTAGTCAATTTTATGTATGGCTGCTAAGATCATTTCTTCTTCATTGACAGCGTTATGTGTGGTCGGATGCTAACTGATATTTGTTGGTGATTCTATCTATCGCTAGTTGTTCATATTTATTATTTCTAACTTAATGACGTTTTCTGGTTTTATCTGCCAATAACAATGGGGGTCATTTGATTTAAAATTGGTTAGGTCAGAAGAGAGGTTTCTCTGAAAGGAGTAATTTTGTCGCGTGAATTGGATCTTGGGGATTATGTCAAGCGAGTGTCTTTCGAAGACATCTGTTTCGTCGACATTCTTGGGGTACTAACTAGATTATAGCCCATAATAATCGGTGGAGTTCATGTCTTCCGTAAAGGTAGCAGTGTAGACGTGTTTTGGTGTGTCGGAATGTGTTTTGTAGAATCGTTTAGTTCTTTGTTTTTCCATTTCTCCGTGTGATTTTACTGGTATATTTGAAAATTTGTTTTCAAGAGTGATCAACTGTGTCATCGGCCTATGTAAGCATATAATAAATGTAAAGCTTACAAAATATCGGTCACAACGGGGACTCTATTAATATATATATATATATATATATATATATATATATATATATATATATATATATATATATATATATTGAACCTGAGTTGAAGCATTTCTCAATGTAACTCTATTTCAGTGCAAGTGTTTTAATATATTAAGTAATATTAGCTTTACAACTGAGGGATAAATAATGTAGCTTATGGAATGAAATAAATTAAAAGTAAAACTATAAAAGTCATAATAATATAAAACAAAACACATAGATATCATAAGTAGTATCACTAGATAAAGAGATAGAGAGAAAGAAGGGGGAGATAACAAGATCGTATACTTTGCTAATAGACATAAGATTTATGCCAAATACTCAATTAGTGTTCTTGATATACCTGATCCAATATGAGTACGGATGTTAAACCTGACCAGTATTCAGATAGGGTACGATTAGAGAATATCTAGTGCTGCATGTATACTCTGATATAAGTGACCATACACGCAATAGGCCAGTTACAAATTAGCAAATAAACAAAGAGTCTTGGCACGTTGACTTTGAGCTGCGGTGACTAGATACGCGCCAAATATGACGAACCGATTTGAAGATTTCAGATGACTTTATTTCAGACTTATTATTTTCAGTTTCTGATTGTCACTGCTACTTTTATTTTACAGATCCAAATATATGACGAGTTTAATTCTTACGTTACCATTACAATGGAATAATTACTGATCAGTTTGAGGTAAGTAATACTTACATATATCTACATTGTTTCGCAATTTTGTGTTATCACACATAACGGTGTTTTGTGATGAGTTTACAGTGGTTTTACTGTACACATGCATTGTGTATGATTAAAACGGAAAACCATATATAATGTATGCATATAGGTTTAATAATGAACATAAATAACGACACCGAGAGAAAAAACGGGGGGGGAGTATAATTAAACAGATGAAGTAGAGAAGTAAGGTATCTTGTCAAATTAGTGTGCTCAATATTATATATATATATACGAGGGGTGTTCAATAAGTAATGCCCCTCACCCATTTACCATAGCAGTAGATTAATGAAACATGGCACAGTTATTAGGATTTATCTACATAAGAACCACCCAGAGCTATGCATTTCTCCCATTGTTTGATGCAGCTTCGGACACCGTTTTTGTAGAACACCACAAGTTGGTCCTCCAACCACATCGTAACTTCAAAACAACATTCATGTTTGGAAATAGATGAAAGTCAGATGGTGCAAGGTCAGGGGAGTAAGGGGGATGGAAGAGGATTTCATAGCCAAACGCCTATGTTTCTGATCTGGTGACATGCGAGTTGTGGACTGGAGCGTTGTCCTGCAAGAGGAGGATACATTTGCTGATCTTACCCCGCCTCTTGATTTAGATAGCTTCTCTAAATTTCATCAAAGGTGAAGCGTAATAGGCTCCTGTAATCGTGGTATCCTTTGCCAGGAAGTGTGTCAACACTACTACGTCCTGGCCCAAGAAGACTGTGAGCATGACCTTTCCACAGACCCTGTACTAATCTTGACCTCTTCGGCTATTTGGAGATAGTAATGCGTCGATCTGCAAAAATAGCAGCCTCAACTTGACGGGCAGAAGATGGGCGATCAGGTCTGGGAGCTCTTTGCACAGACTTCCAGCCATGTTTGACTTGACGATGCCAGCTTATTAAGAGGTCATATGATCGGGCATCAACACCATAAGTTTGTTTCATTTCATCAAAAGTCTCGTTTGGTGTGCATGTATTCAAATATAAAAACCGGATCACTGCGCGACACTCAACTGGCCTCATTTCACACCTGACTCAGTGCAAACATCGGCTAATCAGAAAACACAATTGGTTCAAAGCTGTTTTCTGCAATATACTGATATAAATTATTACACATGCAACATTTCGTTGGAAGTGGGTCAGGGGCATTACTTATTGAACGTCCTTCGTATATATCAAATTAATAATGCTAACGAAAAAAAAATCAAGTATATACAATGAAATATTTCACTATTTATCTCTCTCTGTATCTGTTGATCCTTGTCTGTTTCTTGACTCGATATGCAATTGAAGGAAACGCCCTAAACCCGGATCAGACAACTAATCTTGATCCAAATTTTACGCGAAATCTTATAGTATGACACAGTAATATAGCGCGATTTAAGCAATAAAGTCTTGATTTAATCCCTAAAAGTAAACATAATAAAATAAGAATAAAATTAAAATATGAATCTTAGGGGTGGAAGCGGAAATACAGAAAGATTACAATTCATTCCAGGCATTACTGGGAGTGTTTACTAGTAGCTAATACAACCGTGTTCATTCTCTCATTCAATCTCGCATGAAGAAAACTCTTATTCTAAATAATAATAATCATCAGATAGATACCGTAAGAATTTTTTGCAACTTTCCATGTAAATGATTTAGTGGGAATCTACATTTCCTGCTTAAAATGAAATGTTGGCAGCCTCTCAACCCTTTGCTAAATGTGAGAAAGCCCATAGTTGTCTGGGTTCACCGAAAACTCGAACTAGAGGTGGAAACTAATAGGGGCATCGAAACTAAAAAGATTGTGGTGGAATATGGGAATTGGGTGTGCCCTCCAAGATTGAAACAAGATTTAGGGATAGCCAAGGGCAAAATAAATTTGAGGTGTTGGCATATTTATCGGCTTTCTAGTAGCAAAAAAACATGGCCAGAACCAATTTATTTGGCAAGCTAAGAGTTTTTCTAACAACTTTTAAGAGATGGGTTCCACGGCTCCACGTTGAATACATAAATATCTGTCATCCTATTATTGAACTCCATACGATGTAATTGTCACTTAAACTGATGATTAAAGTAAACAACCAGATCCGGATAAAAAACAGATCCAATTCTATAAATCACATCAAGACGTGTAACTCTCGTCACTAGTCATAACGGCGGCTAGGATAACTAGAAAAACACATTATTTTTCCCTAGACCACGGCGCAGCTACGTTGTTGATAACGGATTATAGACGTACGAAACTAGGGTATTGCCAGATGTAGTAACCCCCCCCACAACCGGATATCGATTCAACTGGAGTACTACTCTGTGTCCCCCCCCCCCGACACGGACACTAACAATACTTTGGCACTACCTGGGGTACCAACACCCGAATAAGACACAGGCGCAACTAAAGTACTACCTGGTGTACCCGCAACCAGAGTCAACTGGGATACTACCAAGTGTAGTATCACTCGAACGAGAGCAAACTGGGGTACTACCGAGTGTAGTATCACTCGAACGAGAGCTAACTGGGGTACTACCGAGTGTAGCACCTTCGAATAGAACAACTACATAATGTGGAGAGCAGTACTCATCGTTTATCCTCCGTCCCTAAACGTGTGCTTGAAACCGCCAAATCGGAATGAGAAGACCGCAATGGTCGACGGATATCAGTCTACCCAACTATGTCAGTTGCTTAATCTGAGCTCAGAGTGCAGCGCTGAAAGAGATCAAAAACATGTAAACCACTTAATCTATAATATTAAAAGGGAATTTATCTTCGTATGTATGTATGTATGTTTTGTATGTATGTATGTATGTATGTATGTATGTATGTATGTATGTATGTATGTGTGTGTATGCACAGCTAAGGCTCCCGAGACACTAGACTTCATCCGTAAAGTTGACATTTTCTGAATTATCCAGCGACTGGGCCCATAATATCGAAACATTGGAACAAGACATTGATTTCTTCGTACAGAACCGACTGAAACTTTTCGGGAAGGGGGGGTTCCAAATTAGATCGTTACCCCACATCTCTACGCCTGCACACTGAGCTCCGATTTAAAACTGTTTAACTAACCTATTTGGCATCATTTTTTCATATTTTGTTAGTTTGAAACGGTGGATACGACGAAGGACTACGACATTGTTGTTGATGATTCGATATCCAGTGACTCTAAGATATGTTTTTCATTCATAACCATGACATCAGAGGAGGACAACTGGGAATACAGAATTTGCACGTACTCTTTCCCTGGGCAAATAGAAGAGGGAGTACAGAGGAGCGCGGGAGAGTGAGGGGCAACTTGCGAAACAAAGTTTTCCCTCAAGAGAGGCGGGGTCGACTGTCAGTTTAGGCTTAGAAGATTAGGGGCGACCGAGTAAGACACAAATGTTGCTCGGTGAAGAAGGAGCTTATTACATTTTAACTCTGTGTTTAGCAGAATTATAGGGCGTTCATCGTCTAGTTGGTCACCACTATGTCTGCACCAATTCTTCGATAATGTGATAACTCCCTTGGTAACTCTCGTAAAACAAACGGTTGAACATATCCATCAGAATCGGTACAAAGATGTGCGACAGCCTTAAATACAATTCGTAGGATAGAACATAAAGTCCCGAATGATTTGTTGCAGCCGACCGTCTTCAACGCAGAAAATCCCATTGTTCCATCACCCTGCCTTCGCAACCAGCTGCTCTATCCACATTGAGACGCGATGATTCAGCCAATTCGTTGCAAAACTCCTGAACTGTGTGGTTGAGCAGTTTGGTGAATAACCTTAGAATGGTCCTGAAAGCCCTCGCAGATCTCCTGAGTCGATTCAAATGATTTGTTTCAGCCGACCGTCTTCAACGCAGAAAATCCTATTGTTCCATCACCGTACCTTCGTAACCAGCTGCTCCATCCACATTGAGGCGGGAAGAGTCAGTCAATTCGTTGTAAAACTCCTGGACTGGGTGGTTGAGCAGTTTGGTGAAGAATCTCAGAATGGTCCTGAAAGCTCTCGAAGTTCTCCCGAGTCGATTCAAATGTACGTCCATCCGGGTGCTTGAAATTTCGTATATACTTATTAAAGGCACGCCTAAAAACATACTTACACCTATCCGCGTCTGAGTTCACGGTTTCATTGGAAAGTTTCAATGACCTAGCTCTAACTAATAGGTCGTCGTAAAGCTCGCTAGCCGCGCCTCGTAGGTAATGATGAGATAGTTCTATGCATACAGTCTACCGCCCGGGTTAGTTTATCTTCTTTTTAACGCTTATTCACCGTGGAATTATCAAGTGCGATACGCTAAACGTATTTGACGGAGAACCTTCTGATCTTAGTTTTGAAGGTAACACACCACTTACTCCCGATAACTGCCACCACGAAATCCCGCTGGATCCGTAGCTATAGTTTTTCACGGAACTCTTCTATCTACAGCAACGAGGTATAACACTTCCAGTACCCGGCTTGTTTAAGCTTTTTCCTTGATTTCAACCGGACCATAAATAGTATATGGCCCGATTGATCTAGCTAGTGTCAATATACAATCAGTGTCGCCTGTTTTTAGTAACATATGCTCCAGATAAGAGTTTGGGTAGGAAGGTACGCTATTTTCTCTTGCACACATCTCCCGCCCCGGATAATCGACACGAAACCTGTTAACAAGGTGTCATCAAACTATTAGGTATGCCACCACTTCTGGCCCTCTAGCTCCACGACTTCGTCTATCTTGAGATCTTGATGGCATTCCAATCCGCCATTCAAACTACGCGCTTCGGACACGTGACGAGCGCGTCGTGATCATGTGAAGAGAAGACTCTCTCACGAGCAGTAAAAGGCGTATGAACCGCAACGGCTTCATACACGTGATTATTTACACCAATATCGGTCACGACCAACCTTTGGAGACCGTGGACGCTCGCGACCTGAGTGCGTTTTACAAGAAAGGAGACGCGCCACCCACGTAGATTCCTATATGCTGACGTCAAAAGAGGCTAGCTAAAGAAGGACGAAAACGCAAGTTTTTAAACATTTTTTTAAAACTAGAAAGTTATGAAAGGTAGTTATCGTTCTTTCCAGTTATCATATTTATTTTTGTTTATAAAGATGCTAACTCTATTTTTGCCGCCCAATTTTCATTTTGCCGTTTCTTGCCATAACTCAGTGTGTTAAATGCCATCTAAAAAAGAAATGCGAATTTTTTCTACCTATTCTAAAAATATAAACATTAAAACGCTGTATTCTTATTTAGTTCTATATAGTATGTGTTAATTTGTCATGATACTTTCCTTTTAGGCCTTTCCTCATCTTTGTGGGTAAGGCAGTATATGCTCGTTCCTTACAAGGGATTGTCTTTTGCTTTTTGAGGAACAGGCTGTAGTGTACTATCTTTTAGGTTGTTATTATATCATGCTCCCAGGCATTAACTCCTACTTTTAGAGCGAGGAGCGTAGTGTTTGTTATGATATAATCCTCTCAACAATTACCTTTCGCTTTAGGGGTCAATGTTTGTAGCTTATTCATCATGATATCATCCACGATTCTCCTTTAGGGGTCAGTGTGTGTAGTTCCTGCATCATTATATCATCCTCTCAGCCTATCAAAAGTATGCGACAAGAGGGAGCATATATTTGCTAGTATTAATATATGCGCAACATTTTACTGTGATTAACTGAAACGAAAACAAGTTGTTTCCTTCTTATTACCTACTCTTATGTCTGTGTTTTTTGCGTGGATGACTTGTTGTTTTTTTGCCTTTCATGGGCGACGAGGATTATTATTATTATTAATATTATTATTATTATTATTAGTAGTAGTAGTAGTAGAAGTAGTAGTAGTAGTAGTAGTAGTAGTATTGGAGTAGTAGGTGTAGTGTTTTAATATATCGAGATGGGCAGGTTAATTAGGTTTTAAAACAGGTAGTGTTATTGAACGGGTGTAACGCAGACTTTTTAATTATATTGGCTAATCCTTATTGAAGCTGAAACCACCATTTGATTCTATTTAGAATTCTATTCAAGAAAGGCTGTGTCTGATATTTTTAATGAGGCTTTGTAATACAATTTACTTAAGAAACAGAGAGAAACATTTCTACAACCTTTGTATTATACCTTACTTCTTTTTATAAGAGAAATGTCTAATTTAAGTTACATTGAATCAGAAAATCTTATAGTGAAGACACACATTGAAAACAATACCATTTTACTAAAACATCATTTTGCTTGTAAATGCTTTTAATATTTTCATCTGCTTATTTTGTGTATTCCTTTAAATGGCACCGCGGCAATTAATGGAAAACGTGCCAGAATGAATATCGATACGATTTAGTAAGCATTGTCATCCTATACAAATATATGATGGCCTTAAGTGTGTCTAGACAAATTGAAACACGGAAATAATATAAGTACATCATCTCTCTATAATTTGATGTTGTTTTAATGTATAGCTGAACCATTTAGTAATGCTATAACGATGCACGTGCATATATATATATATATATATATATATATATATATATATATATAAATAAAGTGGTGTACTTGATTTGGCTTTTGCTTCTCTAATTCCTTTCCATTCTTCTTCATATTATATATATATATATATATATATATATATATATATATATATATATATATATGAATAATATTCATAAATACATATTAATTATTTTAATACCTACAGACATCGATGTTTCATGCTAACGCAATTTTCAGTGCAGGGAGCTAATTTTCAACGGTCAGCCACTGATTCGTAGTCAAGAGTCTCATCCCATTGGCCATAGACAATTAGTTAGCAATTAGAGAAGAATTGCCCAATAATGTTGTTCACTGTTTTTGTTTTCCAATAATGTCGTTCTTGCAACAACAGTTTACACTTGAGATATTGCTGTTAACGGCCGTTGGATTTCTCTAGAATTTGCGTGAAAATGAGTCTCCCCCAGAGTGCCAGCAACTTGCAGTTTTAGTCTAGATAATGATCCAGGCCCTCCTACTCTATTCACGTAAATTGTATGTGCCACCTTATGCTGCTGGTGGCACTGCCCTTACTAGGTGACGAGGGCGGGGGTGTCATATGATGTAATTTTACATACTTATATTCAATGGCAATTTTATTTTACTTAGATTCGTATTTGTTTTTCTCCATGTGTTATTTGTGATTATACAACCTTATACAACTTATATGTGGTTGATCAGTGTCTAAATATCTAGTCGGTTAGATTCGGCACTCGGGGGTTATTCTTCATGGTTCAGCTGTAATGAACAATTGTATTAGCGTCACTGTGTGTGTTGTTGTGTGCGTTTATCTATCGGCATTTATATGGGATTGAATGTTTTTTTACATCCTCTGTATCGTTGGTATTTAAAAAAAAAATACCAACGATACAGTTTTCGTTAAGTGTGGGCGAAACCGATCGACATGCACATGGTTCCCCTCGTATCTTTTAATCATGAAAGATAAAACATGTCTTCCTTTTCGTAATTTCTTTAATTTAATTATGTACCCAAATATAATCATAATATATTAATATATATAAATATTTCTATGTTGTGCGCACAAACATTAATTCATGAATTGATTGATTTAGAAAATCTCTCTCTCTCTCTCTCTCTATATATATATATATATATATATATATGTGTGTGTGTGTGTGTGTCTCAATGCGTATGTATATAGTGCATATTTACGTATGTGTAGTTGTGATTGTGAAAATGCAAATATAGATAATGCGTGTCTATAATGGGTATGTATGTTTATTTGAGTGTATATTTCAGTACCCTAACATATGTATGAGTGGAAGTATATATGCATGTGTATATGTGCGAATCGAGGCAGATGGATATGTGTCATTTTGTAAATAAACGTATCTTATATATATATATATATATATATATTTATATATATATATATATATATATATATATGCTGACAGTCGCAATGTGTATGTAATTTTTTTCTTTCTATATTCTATATATACATGTATATATATATATATATATATATATATATATATATATATATATATATATATATATATATGTGTGTGTGTGTTGGTGTATCTGTCCGTCTGAATCTATATATGTGTGCATAAATATATGTGTTTTTGTGTATGTGTAACTATTATGGTGCACTTTGGTGAAGTCTGAAGTTTTGTATATCTGTGGAAGTATGCGTATTTGTTCTTTTGTCTAAGCGTGTAAACTTAAATATATATATATATATATATATATATGTATATATATATATATATATATATATATATATTCCTGTAAAATGCAAGTATACTGTAATCATATGCCATTAATAGGGTTGAGATAAAAATTCATATAAACTAAATGTACAAAACCAAGGAAATTCCCAAATGTTTACACTTTTATTGTCATATGCGAGCACAACAGGGCTATGTATTTTACTTGTAGGAATTTTTCTTCAGCGCACCTCACACACTTCATCCACTGATGCATAGAGAGTTATACTGTAGTGATGTGGTAATGAAATGATTTGGTTGATATGTAGTCATACAGTTAATTCCAATAAAAGTGTAAACATTTGGGGATATCCTTGCTTTTGTACATTTAGTGTATATGAATTTTCATTTTAACCATATTACGGGCATATGATTTCAGTATACTGCCATTTTTCATGGAATGTCACTACTTTTGTAAAGGCTATGCCTCAATACAATGCCTTCTCATAAGGTTATTTGGAATTTACTGGAAAACTAAGGTATATGGTGAACTGAAATTAAAATGCCATCCACTAGACTCTGGAACCTCTATATCTGCCAAAAATCAGCTGAATCCATCAAATAGTTGATGAGATACAGGGTGACACATACGTACGTACGCACGTATGTACACATAGATAACATGATTTCATGATTGGACTTTCTGGATCTCTGGGTTGCCTTGACTAATGATGCTGAAATTCTACACACTTATAGAACTTATCAAATAAAAATTCGTGCAAATATTTAACTAATTTGATTTATTGGTTTTTGAGTTATGATTGATCAAAGAAATGAAATTTCCAGCATAGGCCGTTCTTGAGTCTATTAAGGGATAGAGCGGTCTCACGCCTCCCTTGGTGTGTGTGTGTGTTCTTTCGCTTGTGTATATGAATGTATCTTCTGTAAGTCTGTCAGTAGTAACATATTGTAACCTTATTATTATTATTATTATTATTATTATTATTATCATTATTACTTTTACAGTTTTTACTATAATCACTACCTATAACCATCATTATATCTATTATTTTAATAACCACCTCTACTATTATTACTAACAGTCTTATATATTAATCTGAATATTAATTTTATTATTTTTCTTATTATTATTTATAATACTACTACTATTTTTATCATCATTATTTTCATTATTATCATTAGTAAAATTATTAAAATTATCGTGACCATTATTATGGCTATCACTATTATTTCTACTATCACTAATATTATTAGTATTATCACAATAGAAAATTTCCCTTTTATTAAATATTTTATTTGTATCTCTATTATCATATTTACTATGATTAATATTAATTGTCATCCTCTGTTTTTTCTTTACCCTCTAATATTCCCTTATATTTTTGTCCATCTATAGCTTACTATTTTAAATTATCATTATCATTAGTAATATTTTAAATTTAATTATCAGACATTTAATTATTTGTCATTTCTGTACTGTTATCGAGATTTGTATTATTATTATTATTATTATTATTATTATTATTATTATTATTATTATTATTATTATTATTATTATTATTATTATTATTATTATTATTATTATTATTATTATTAATGTTAATGCTCCGTTCGCTATTATTTCATAATTATCACTATCCGTATCAGTGGCACTAGCACTATTACCATTTTACTATTATTGTTAATGATAGTATTAATGGTATTGATATTGCCATGGTTACCGTTACCTGACTTTTACTTCCATTGTCATTATGTGGTTTAGTAACAATGTTGATACCGCCATTAATGATATTGCCATTATCTATAATTCTATTATTTTAATTATTATTACTATTATTATTAATATTATTATTATTATTATTATTATTATTATTATTATTATTATTATTATTATTATTATTATTATTATTATTATTATTACTACTTACTTACTTACTTACTTACTCACTAGGAGTTATCACACTGGTCATCGTCAGTGATCGCCCACTGCCAACAACCTGTGGTATTCCCTGGAGTCTGAGTGACAACAAGTCTCCTCAGACTTCCAGTATGCTCCACCTCTTTTCGTTCATCACCGCTGATGACCTTGCTGTATCGCAACAGCCACCTACCACCGATTTCCCGCTGATAAGGTTCATTGGTCCCCTTAGGGGCCCGAGTGGCAACAAGACTCCCCAAGGTCCCAGAGCTGTCCGCGCTCTTCCAGTGGAGGTCTGGTTTGCGCTTTCCCTCCTCGAACCTCTGTCCATAAATTTCGTGGTGTCAATTATTATCATTATTATTATTACTATGTTTATTATTACTATTAATAATTAATTATGACGGCATTTTAGTACTTTCAAATTAAATTAAACTATCACTGTTATTATCTTTCACTAACATTACCACTATTATTATCATTTTATATCATTTCAATTATTATTGGTGTCTATTATTATTACTAATAATTCAGTTAAACTTAACTAATTTACTAAAATATTTTTTTTAATTCATTAATTTACTCTACACAATAAAAACTAAAATCTATATATTCAGAATTAGTAACACATTTGAGTAACAACCCTCTTAAGCCCTCCCCTATCACGGTTGATCTAGGGATACACACGCACGCATACACACTTATATTACAGCTGACTTGAAAATTCGCCTTAGCGCCCTGAATTTTTAATAACTGTTGATGTTTTGACATCTTACCCTGCATGTCTCTTTCCTCTCTCGGTCTGAATCAACAGACGTTTTCACTTCTCTATCTGTCTATCTACCTATCGACTCTCTTTATTATATGTCTCTCTTTCCACTTTATTTTATTTTATTTTATTTCATTTATTTATTTAACGGCCCTAAATCACGTGACTCCCTGAATTTTCAAATTCTACATTTCTTTTCTTCTTCTTTTTCTCTCCACTTCATTCTCTCCAAATATGATCTGAGGTTAAGATCGGATTCTAACTCTGCCTGATGAGATCTCAGTTTATAATAACTGTTAGATCGATAACATCGACATGCCAGTGTCGCAGATTTTGTACATGTCTGTGTAAATAAAAATAATAATATATAAAGCTCTATTTGATATTGAGCACTTTTTATAAACCCGGTTGAAATTCTTTGGATTACTACCCTGTGGATGTTTTTACCTGGATTATTACCATTATATATATATATGTATATATATATATATATATATACATATATATATATATGTAAATATATATATATATATATATGTACACACATACATATATATATATATATATATATATATATATATATATATATATATATATATATTGAGAGATAGAGAGAGAGAAAGAGAGAGGGGTACGAATATATATATCAATATATATATATGTATATATATATATATATATATATATATATATATATATATATATATAGTAAGCCATGAAAACATATGTATGACAAATAAGCTGCACAGAGTTTCCCGCGTTTCATCCCCGGGGGGGGGGGGGGGAATCCTCAGGCTAAAATGCATGAAGTTTTTTTTGCCGGGTGTTTTTATACACTCGGCTAGCAAGTTAACCAATTAGATTCTTTGTTGTTCTCTCACGAACAAAGGTATTGTTAGTTTTACTTCCTATATCCTGTTTCCTTTGTTGTGTCAATATAATGGGTGAATTTATTTATACACAGGGTTCCTTATATTTCAATTTTGGGTTTTAATTTTTAAATTGTTACGTTTTTTTAGGTTAGTTTTTACTGCCTTGTTTATTTATTTATTTATTTATTTATTAATCGTTAGCCTACGGTCAATTTCTTTCTGTGTAAGCAGCTGTTTGCTATCTCAGTTCTACAGTTTAATAGATTTCGGGGGTGTTTACATTTTAGGATTTCAAATTTTTCATTCAAGCATAATCTACACGGGTCGTCTAAATGTCTACATGTACTGGCTTGTCGTATTATGTTCCATTCAATTATTGGTGAGCGTCCATTTTCTTTGAACTCCCAATAGTGGTTTGCTAGTGCTGTTTTAATTCGACGTTCTCTGTTTTTAAATGTGCTTTTGTGGTCATAATATCTAGTTTTAAAATCTAGGGAGGTCATACCCACGTAGTATTTTTTGTTATTCGGTCTTTCTTTGGCAAATATTGTGGCTTGGTAAACAATACTTTTGGTTAGGCATTTATTTTGTAGTGAGCAAACTGTACGATTCATGCAGTTACATATTTTCTCTTCATTGATAACTTTTTCATTATTGTTCGGGTGGTTACTATTAGTGTTTTGTTTATTTCTATTTGCATTGTTTATATGTGTTTTCTTCTTAGTGCTATTTTCACTTTTCTTGAGAACTTTTGAAGTAAATACTAAAATATATATAACATAGCATTATGATATTATTTGCATATACATGAAATAGTAATATTAAAACATAAATATATATATATATGTGTGTGTGTGTTTGTGTGGGTAAAGAAGTAAGGCTACCAACAAAGATGACCGATAAAATAAAGGTCAAAATCACACGTACTTAATAAACACACGCGACTTTGACCAAGTAAGGTAGACAATAATTAAAAATTAAAATGAAAAATATCAAAATATCAAAACACATACACACACTCGCAAACCCAAACAATAACACATTTTCTCAAATGAAACACACTCTTTCAAATGGAAACACATTTCTTTCAAATAAATGTACATGTCTGATTAGAGGAGACCACCGCTTAAAACGCGCTATATACAATTATAAAATGATAAAATAACAAAATAATAAATAAATGCTGAAAAATCGTTTTAAAATGTTGGTAGCCTTACTCCTTTACATATATACTTTTATCTCGTTCGAACTGCACTAATACTGCACTACCGCCTATATATATATATATATATATATATATATATATATATATATATATATATATATATATATATGTGTCTGTTAAATGGGGTTAAGAAATTTGGAAAAAGCGGAGTAGCATACTAACAAAAATCAGGACGCAAACACATTATTAAAGTAAGGCACAAATATTTAGACCGGTTTGCAAAAGCACATGCAATTTATACAAAAATGTTGTCTGAAACGCATTTCATGTTACTTGCCTTCCTATATATATATATATATATATATATATATATATATATATATATATATATATATATATAAATGTGTATATATATATATAATATAAAATGAAGTAATAAAATAAGGTGTCAATCAAATTTTGTTGGAATTCAAAGTTCAAGCAAAGTATCCTGAGCTCATGAGTTTTCAAAGAATTATCTTTGAAAACTCATGAGCTAAGGACTTAAGGATACTTTGCGTGAACATTAAATTCCAATAAAATTTGATTAACACCTTATTTTATTACTAAATTTTATATTATAATAGTAATGCCCTTTCCAGTATATTGAGCTTCAGTTTTTATCCGGATGGTTCACTAATTATAAGATATAAGTTGACGCTTATATATTGTGTTGGATTGCTTCATATATATATATATATATATATATATATATTTATTTATTCTGGTACAGAAAAATTAGTACCAGAATAAATAAATATTATGCTCTTAATTTTTAACTTTGATTCTTAATTAATCGAGCACTCTGCTGGGATTTTTCCTACCATTCTACAAAGAATTTATATATATATATATATATATATATATATATATATATATATATATATATATATATATATATATATATATATGTATAAATATATATATATATATATATATATATGGGAAAATGAAAAACGAAAACCAAAAAATGGATGTTTTTTATGTGTACATCAACGTTTCGTCTTTATTCATAAGACTTCATCAGGATGATAAAATAGAGAAAAAATGTCATGCAAGTACAGATACATGTATGGTAGACATATTAGGAGGAAAAACAAAATGAAATAATGGCCCCTACTGGGTGGACGTCCGTACTTGTTGGAGAAATAGTAATGAATGTTGAAGAAAATGAGTGGGAAAAAATGGAAGGATGGGGTGAGCAAGGACTACTGTGGCTGGTGGTAAGAAAAAGAGGTGGGGGATGAGCAGGGGTAAAGTGGATGGCAGAGAGGGAGTGGAGGAAGATGAGGGGGGAGGTGTTTGACCAGATGGCTGCGGCTAAGATTGAAGGGGAAAAGTAAGTTGGAATGTTTGTGTATGGGGGTGTATGCAGGGAAAGGAGGATAGGTAGAGAGGGAGAAAATGAGGGAATTTAAGATTTTCTCCCATACCCCTTCTTAAATTCCCTCATTTTCTCAAAACGCTCTCTAAGACCATAACTTTCGTCCATCCACCAAAATCACAGCCCCCCACACTTCAGATGACTTTCACTTAGACTTTAATTCCGTTCGAAATTCTATCCAGATTCCTGAGTCTGACAGAAAGATTCTCGAGTTCGACAAAGTACAACTGAAGAAGGTCGTAGGTTACATCGGCCGAGACGTTGTGATGAAAACACCCAAGATAAGAACAGTAGTTCGAATATACCAAATTTTATTCGTTTATATTTATTCGTTTACATTTATTCGTTTAAATGTATTATTCGTTCTGCACTCTGTTATATATATATATATATATATATATATATATATATATATATATATATATATATATACATATATATATATGACCGAGTGATAAACGATAAATAATTGCAATAAGCTCAGCAATATGGCAATATATTTACAAATCTTATATTTATTTAATTCATCTACTTTTTATCAAATTCAAGAGCGACTCGAGGATAATTGATAATGAGAAGGATTTCTTGTCAGTCGAAAGATGAACAAAAACTATGGAAGTACTAACACTGATCAATCGTTTGAACTGCGTTTGATAAATTATTAAGGGGTGTATGACAATCCTTTGTCGATATAGGATTTAAAATGAGCACGTTCGTTGTAATGCAGTCCTTCCGTAATGTGTACCACATAGGGGAAGCCTGCTCAAATAATCTATGTCCATTAAAATTCCGCCTGACACAAATGACGAAAGAAAACTGTTTTTGTATATGTCTTATACATAGGACCTAAATATATAATAACATTGACTAGCTAATCATCAAAGAATACTAATTTATTATACCGTTTATATAAGGAACATCTGATAAACGTATTATTCCTAAATTATCAACAGAAATGTAACTATTTACGTAATTAACATACAGTGTACGTTTTGTTTGATTTCATGACAACAGTAATCCGTTTGGATTTTTGTATTCGTACATATTGAAATGTCTACTGTATTTTAATAAACAAATAGAATAATTATTTAATGAATAATTATAAAATATCAAACGCATATGTACTTATAAGATTATGAAACAGATAACGGCCATTTGTCGCCTGCTTTAAATATTCATGTATTAGAATGGTAGTGTATAAAATAGTTTAATTAACACATTTTTTAATTAGATTATTATTTTTTTAATAAAATATGTAAATAAATACAACATGTAAGTTGTTTTCTCGTTCAATAAAATTACATTTATATACATATACATTCTCATCCAAAATTCCGGAATGGAATCAGGATCCTTTCATTTTAATACAAATATATCGAGCCTTACTGACAACAAATTAAAAAATATTTTAAGAAATTACATTTTATTTCGTAAAATGCAAAAGTTCCACGAAAAATTACATGAAAATATGTTTAAATGTTATTTAAGAACTGATGATATAGACACACACTGCTCCAAAAATAAAATAATAACGAGTATGTGGAAATAGAAAAAGAAGTGCCTTTTATTTCATATATAAAATAATAACGAGTATGTGGAAATAGAAAAAGAAGTGCCTTTTATTTCATATATAAAATAATAACGAGTATGTGGAAATAGAAAAAGAAGTGGCTTTTATTTCATATATAAAATAATAACGAGTATGTGGAAATAGAAAAAGAAGTGCCTTTTATTTCATATATAAAATAATAACGAGTATGTGGAAATAGAAAAAGAAGTGCCTTTTATTTCATATATAAAATAATAACGAGTATGTGGAAATAGAAAAAGAAGTGGCTTTTATTTCATATATAAAATAATAACGAGTATGTGGAAATAGAAAAAGAAGTGCCTTTTATTTCATATATAAAATAATAACGAGTATGTGGAAATAGAAAAAGAAGTGCCTTTTATTTCATATATAAAATAATAACGAGTATGTGGAAATAGAAAAAGAAGTGCCTTTTATTTCATATATAAAATAATAACGAGTATGTGGAAATAGAAAAAGAAGTGCCTTTTATTTCATATATAAAATAATAACGAGTATGTGGAAATAGAAAAAGAAGTGCCTTTTATTTCATATATAAAATAATAACGAGTATGTGGAAATAGAAAAAGAAGTGGCTTTTATTTCATATATAAAATAATAACGAGTATGTGGAAATAGAAAAAGAAGTGCCTTTTATTTCATATATAAAATAATAACGAGTATGTGGAAATAGAAAAAGAAGTGGCTTTTATTTCATATATAAAATAATAACGAGTATGTGGAAATAGAAAAAGAAGTGCCTTTTATTTCATATATAAAATAATAACGAGTATGTGGAAATAGAAAAAGAAGTGCCTTTTATTTCATATATAAAATAATAACGAGTATGTGGAAATAGAAAAAGAAGTGCCTTTTATTTCATATATAAAATAATAACGAGTATGTGGAAATAGAAAAAGAAGTGGCTTTTATTTCATATATAAAATAATAACGAGTATGTGGAAATAGAAAAAGAAGTGCCTTTTATTTCATATATAAAATAATAACGAGTATGTGGAAATAGAAAAAGAAGTGCCTTTTATTTCATATATAAAATAATAACGAGTATGTGGAAATAGAAAAAGAAGTGGCTTTTATTTCATATATAAAATAATAACGAGTATGTGGAAATAGAAAAAGAAGTGCCTTTTATTTCATATATAAAATAATAACGAGTATGTGGAAATAGAAAAAGAAGTGCCTTTTATTTCATATATAAAATAATAACGAGTATGTGGAAATAGAAAAAGAAGTGCCTTTTATTTCATATATAAAATAATAACGAGTATGTGGAAATAGAAAAAGAAGTGCCTTTTATTTCATATATAAAATAATAACGAGTATGTGGAAATAGAAAAAGAAGTGCCTTTTATTTCATATATAAAATAATAACGAGTATGTGGAAATAGAAAAAGAAGTGGCTTTTATTTCATATATAAAATAATAACGAGTATGTGGAAATAGAAAAAGAAGTGCCTTTTATTTCATATATAAAATAATAACGAGTATGTGGAAATAGAAAAAGAAGTGCCTTTTATTTCATATATAAAATAATAACGAGTATGTGGAAATAGAAAAAGAAGTGCCTTTTATTTCATATATAAAATAATAACGAGTATGTGGAAATAGAAAAAGAAGTGGCTTTTATTTCATATATAAAATAATAACGAGTATGTGGAAATAGAAAAAGAAGTGCCTTTTATTTCATATATAAAATAATAACGAGTATGTGGAAATAGAAAAAGAAGTGCCTTTTATTTCATATATAAAATAATAACGAGTATGTGGAAATAGAAATAGAAGTGGCTTTTGTTTCATATATGATATAACATTCCCATGAATTTTACGAGCATATTGCCTAATATAAAACACGACCTTATTTTTCGAGTACAATCACATATTTGCAACAGTAAAATATTTAAAAGCACAAAGAATAAACTTAATCTGAAAATAATAACATTGTTTATCCTTAATTAAAAGAAAAATATATGAAGTAAAACAAAGCTTTATACATATTTTTAATTCATGAAAAATGTCAATGATGTCAATATTTGATTAAATTCAAGTGTTTTAAATATAACTTAAAAGTGAAACTATTTCACATTTAAATTCAACTATACGGAAATAATTGAAGTTTTATTTGGTTAATATCCAAATAAAATGTGTCTATTCTGTAGTATAACTTGTTGTGATGTATACAAAATTGACATGTAAATCATGATTTACTTTGATCGCATGTTACAAAAGCTCCCGTGTTAAGTGCATTTATATATGTGTTACATTTATGTAATCACTAACAATAACATAATAATACTGAAATAGATTTAATCAATAAACAATGAAATTTCCAGAAGATCCAATCATAGTCATTGCTACTTAAAGTAAGTAATTCTCAGTGGAAAAAACTTTTTTATATATACCAACATAATCTCTTATATAGGCAACCATTTCACAAGATTAAACACTTCATCACGTTTAAATCGTCGTTTATTCTTTTGTGTTTTGTTTGCAAAGTCCTTTGTATGAGTTTATAGTAAATAAATTATCATAGACACATCTGTCACTTTTAGAGATAATAAATATAAAATACAAATGAAATAGAATTAGTATTGTATAGAGGGAAATAAAAACGGTTCGCTTTTCGTTCTGATTGAAAAATAATAATGACACCATTAATGAATTTAAAAAAAAACACAACTTTGAAATAAATAGACTATGGCGAATTGAAAAGCTTACAATAAAATAAGTATAGACTTTAATAATTCATCATTAAAATAAGAGATTATCATGAAGTTTACAGTAACACTTTCAAATAAGAAAATGAATATTTTCTAATTTAAAAAGTCAAACCGAGACAAAATAAAGTATAAAGATTTCTATAGAAATATATCAGTATTTTAAAAACTGCATAAAATGTCCATATATAGCATCTATAATAATTAGTCGTAATATATGCATATATGTATATATATATATATATATTTCTATGATAATTTTTATTTACACAGACATGTACAAAATCTGTGAAACTGTCATGATGATGTTATCGATCAACAGCTTTTATAAACTAAGATTTAATAAGCAGAGTTAAAATCTTTCCAAATATGATCTAAGGTAAAGATCAGATTTTAACTCTGTCTGTTGAAGTGTCGCATATTTTGTACATAGCTGGGTACATACAAATAATCATATATATATATATATATATATATATATATATATATATATTATTTTGTTGATGATTTTATTTCATTAATTGCGACAAAATATATGCTGTTTCATTAACACTCGCAAAGTGCGTCAACTTCTCAGGCTATAATGGAATTAAATGGCATAGACTTAAAATTCACCTCAACCGGACATTGAAGATGCATTAGGGGGGGAGGGGGGACAGAGATGGATCTCTGTCTATAACGGGGACATGAGAAGGGATGGGGAGACCCCAACACGTCATGTTTCAAAAAATGTTTTAATAAGAATACACGAAAACTCAGCTATTGTTGTGGGGACAACCTAGAAAAAATCATAAACAGCACAACATGAAAATACTAAACACCTCAATAACCTCAAATACTAGAAGAACATGTAACTGTAATAACAAATCCAACTGCCCCTAAATCAAAAGTGCCTATCAACCCAAGTGGTCTATGAGGCATCTATCTCCTCAACCGAAAACCCATCCCAGCCTAACTATTATATTGGTCTGGCAGGTAACAACTTCAAGGAAAGATTCTACAACCATACCTCTCCTTCAACAACCCTGACCATCCTGGCCAAACTGGACTTTAACTAACTACCACAAAATAAAAACAAAAAAAACTCCCATGATCAAGTTGAAAATCTTGAAAAAATCTAGCACCTGCAAATCAATAAACTCACCATGTAGATTATGTTTAAATAAAAAACTGGAAATTATCCGTTTTAAAGACAAAACTAAACTCCTAAATAGAAAACAAGATACATCTATCAACTGTAAACAAAGTAGACTCTACCTCCTTATTAACCCACATACCCCACCATAACCCCACACAAACTCCCCGCATAATTTTTAAAGAATTTTACAAAAATGAATGATTACATTAACCCCCCCCCCAGTATACACTACCTCAAAACACATTATAACCCCCTTACCCACCCACCTAAATTAACCACCCAATCCCAACCCAACAAGTCCCGATGAATCTATAAATCTATAAATATATAACCACCCCACTAAACTATCAATAACATCAAATCTCTAAGTATTACCTATAATGCTCAGCCTCAATAGCCTCTCAGTCATACTACCAATTCTACCAAGATCATCTCCCACATAAACCCATAACTGAGATAGCTATTAACACTAATATCTCTTAGACTAATATAATCTCAATTACTTAATCCTTTGATTACTATCTTGAACACTTAATTATTGACTTGTACTTAGTCCTTGTCATTTGTACTAGAACTATAAAAAGCCTACCATCACTTGTAGACTTATTTCGCCCAATGACTTCACAAGTAGCAGGATGGTAATAATGGTGATAATTAGTATTACTATTGTTATTATTATTATTATTATTATTATTCTCTTGTTATTTTTAGTTTTATTAATGAAATTATCACTGTGACTATCGTAGGTATGATTGACATTGTTATTATTATTGTTATTGTAATCGATTTTATTAATGCTAAAAATGGTAACACCATTAAACTTCTTTTATAAAATGGTTCCACTAGTATTGATTTTAGCATAATATAATCACAATTAAAAAATATTATCACAACAAAATTTACTACAAATAATGAGCAAGCCATAAATAACTAGATTAAAATAGAATGCTGAAGAAGCAATCAATATCCTAAATTAAAATTATCAAAGCATTTTTATCTACATGATACTTACCTGTTACAACAAAAATGACAGTTATAACTATGATTATAATTCTATTCTGATTTTAAATTTAACCCGCCCTGCCCCCCCCGCCCTGGCTGGAATTGAGGTCACGATGGCCCAGACACGAGAGAACCTCCCACGCAACTTTTTAAAACATGACTTGTTGGGGTCTCCCCCTCCCTAGTCATGCCCCCGTTATAGACAGAGATCCATCTCTGTCCCCCTCCCACCTGATGCATCTTCAATTTCCAGTTCAGGTGAATTTAAAGTCTATGCCATTTGATTCCATTATAACCTGAGAAGTTGACGCTCTTTGCGAGTGTTAATGAAACAGAATATATTTTGTCGCAATTAATGGAATAAAATCATCAACAAAATAATTAATTTTGCTCTGAATTTTCATTGAGCCCTCTCATAAACCCGATTTCAACTTCCTTCGGATTCATACCCCCTGGATATTTGTAACAAGTTAATTATACTCTGCTCCTAACCAGTTGGCATACTCCAAACCGCTGGATTATAACCTGCCAAATGGATAAAATGAACCTCAACACATCCCTAAAGAACATCCCTTCAATAAACAAACGGGATACCTTACTATTCTGATAATGAAGACGGAAGAACTATTAAGAAGGATGAAATTGAAAGCCTATTTCTTCCTTAAAGGATCTACAGCAAAAAATTCAACGGATTACTACGGATTCAACAATAAAGGTAACGGCCCCCAGGTCGAACAACTTGATAACTTTGAAGATGACTTATATAACATGATAAAAAATATAACTTTCTATAAGAAAAAAAATATTTTCAGAAAAAAAATGGATAACATGGTTAAAGAAATTTATAACTCTAAACTTGTGTTAGTAATAGCAGACAAAACTCATAACTTTTACAAACTTACTAAAACGAAATACCAAGATTTGATTACACAAAATATCACAAAAAATTATAAAAAATCTGATCTTAACCTAATCGATAAAATCAACTCGGATAGTAAAACCATAACGGATAAACTTAAGATTAGCGATAGAGTAGGTAAATTAAAAACAAAAGAAGCATATATACTATTAAAAGATCACAAAATTAATTTCCACACTTAACCTCAAACCAGACTTATTAATCCTGCCCGACAAGAGATAGGCAAAATCAGTAAAAACATCTTAGAAAAAATAAATGACAAATTAAAAACACCTACAACTTTAACCAGTGGATTAATACCGCTGAAACCATGAGCTGGTTTAATAGAATTAGTAATAAAGATAAATGCTCCGTTATACAATTCGATATAGTTAATTACAACACCTCAATAACCAGAAAACTCTTCGAAAATGTTATAGAATTCGCAACTCTCCTCTCTAATATCTCTGAAGACGAAATAAACATAATTAAAAAATGCTGAACCACAGTACTAATAAATAATAAAGAACAATTGACAAAGGAGGACCATTACTCTTCCTTCGATGTATCTATGGGCTCTCTTGCTCTGCCGAGTTGACATACTTAGTTGGCCTGTACTTACTATATTACCTAACAAAAGATCTCGAAGTCAATTCAGTCGACCTTTACAGATATGATGGCCTAATGTACGTTAAAAACACAAACGGACAAAAGTGTGAACAAATCAAAAAAATAATATCCAAAGAAATGAAACGAATAGGCCTAAAGCCTGAAATAACATCAAATGTTAAACAGGTCAGCTTCCTCGATATTACCTTCGACTTCACTAGAGATACTTATGAGCCCTATGCTAAAGATAATTCCTACCCCCTTTATGTCAACCCACTATCTAACCACCCTAGATCTGTGAGTAAACACATCCCTGAATCAATTAGTCGAAAGAATTAGCAACACCTCCTCTAATATAGATATATTCAATAAACATAAGAACTTTTATGATAAAGCACTAAAGGAAAGTAGATATAAAAATACCGAATAGAGTATATTAAACCGACACAAAATGACCGCGGATATGGGGAAAATGTGGGTTAGCCCATGGGCACTATCTATTATTGGGGGTGCTTGGTTAGAGGTATGGCTGTATAAGTGGGAGTAGAAGCGGATTGGGGTTGCGGGGAGATGCGGAGTTCGGGTGGAGTATGGAAACTATGATTATTCACAACATTGGTGGAGCGGGGGAATTGTTTCACAGTACAAGCGTATATTACGTCCTTCTGTACACAGTTGTTGTTAAGGGGACACTCTCTAGGTTTACGGCAATTACAAGTGGTGAGGGATGTGGTGGGTGGTTGTTGTTGGATATGTTTGATTTTCCTATTGTTTGAGGTTATGATAGTTTGTTCAATATTGGGCATAGTAGAGTAAGATATTTTAATAGAGTTTTTGTTAAGGATAGTGCTATATCTGTGGGGGTGCTTAAAAGATATATCTAATATTTGGAAAAATTCTTTAGGTACATTGGTTTTAACATTACTGCTGAAAGGCGGATTCAACTTTGAATCTTCTCTCATTACATCTCGTGCCGTTAATGACCCACCTATCTACATTTTATTCTCTCCGCTGGACTTTTCGACACCGGACTTTTTAGCAATCGGACATTTGCTTGCATTCATGCAGAGTTTTGCCCAGTGTTTTCTTTCCCTACAACTTTTATTTCTTTTTTTCAAATTTTAAATTTTGACCATTGCCAACTTATCTATCCCAGCGACTTCCTCTGATGATGAGATTTTTATCTTTGAAAAGCCTGACTAAAGGAAAATGTAACTTGAATAAATTGCCTTTTTGCGGAATATACCTTGCTCTGACCAATTGAATTTAATTTTGATTTGGCTTTTGCTTCTCTAATTCCTTTCCATTCTTCTCCATATATATATATATATATATATATATATATATATATATATATATATATATATATATATATATATATATATATATGGGGAAATGAAAAAGGAAAACCGAAAAATGAATGTTTTTTTAGGTTTACATCAACGTTTCGTCTTTATTTATAAGACTTCATCAGGATGATAATATATTATATTATCATCCTGATGAAGTCTTATAAAGACGAAACGTTGATGTACACATAAAAAACATCCATTTTTTGGTTTTCCTTGTTCATTTTCCCATCACGTCGGATTACCTTCATCTTTCTCTTCCCATATATATATATATATATATATATATATATATATATATATATATATATATGTGTGTGTGTGTGTGTGTGTGTATATGTGTGTGTGTTGGGGTGTTATTTCTGTCTAAGTATTTGTATATTGGAGTTTTATTGAACACATGTATACACACCATGAAAATATATATATATATATATATATATATATATATATATAGAGAGAGAGAGAGAGAGATTGTAATACAATGCATGTTGATCATTTTCTGATTTTTGTTAATATTTAAAAGCAAGATGTATTTTACGAAGCCCAATGAACACTAATCCGGTTCATTAGTTTAAATATTACGTATTTTCCATACAATCGACGCGTGTATGGATGTATTTTTCTGTGTCACTAACTATTAAAGGCTATAAAGTATATGCACTTCAAAACCAATATAATCGATTTTGTTCATCGTTGTTAGTATAACATGAAAGGCCGGGATATTTGCTTTTGTAGCTAATATTTTACTAAGATTTTCTACATGATTATTTTTCATAAATGAAAACTTTTTTACAAACATTTTAAAAAATATATTGATGGTTGAGAGGTTTTGTAGAGATATTTTATTAAGAATTTTGATGGAATAATTTTTTGGACATATCTATGGTTCTTTTGGGTACTTTAAGAGGATAATTTTTTAATAGTTTTACCAGTATTAATAAAGGGTTTGAGGGTAAATATTCAATATTTGACACCTGCCAAATTGTTTGTCATTCCTATCAATGAGCAAACAGAGTTTTGAGCTTGCTGTTTCCTTACAAAATTGCAAGGAAGCCATCACACGCCCAAACAACAGAGCCTAACTCTGTGATAACAAGTATATTTTAAATAATTTTGCTACAGAACAAAGTTACAAACATCCTAATTTATATGTATACTTTTTTCAAAAACTTTTTTCAAAAGGTATATATTATCTATATAAACATGTGTAACTAAGCGGAGTGTTGTAGCAATTAAAACCGTTATCAACAATATTGAAAACAATCGTATACACCGACAACTTTATTAATTGGAAATCGAGTATGTTCTGATGAAACTCGTCAACTAAATTCGTTTGTCTTGACAATCTAAAAAAATCCGGAACCTACACCACCCGAGGAAAATCCTCAAACATATATACATATATACACACAAAATAAAATGTAGTAACACGAAATTACATAATCATCAATGCAACAATTTATTTCAACCTTGTGCTATTGTCAAGCATCTAATTCAGATAATTACATTTTTTGAAACTGTAAAAAAGGAAATTCTCACTAGACAATTCAAATATAATTAGAGAGAGAGTGAGTGGCAACCTATTTAATACATATTTAGAGAGTGGGGGACATTTTAAGCATATTTAATCTATAATTATATAGGGAGGAAGGAAATTACATAATTTATGACAGAGAGGGAACAGGAGGTCATTTATATAAATAAGAATTAGGGAATTGTAAAAGTAGGCAGGGCGGGTATTCAATGCTTCTTAAGAAGTCAGGTCGTGTCAAAACGAACAAGTTCACACCCTGGCCCTCCCATTTGGAAAATGAGATCTACTGTATTACGACTAAAGAAGTATATTGGGATGGGGAGGGACCTAAAAAAAGATTTGAAAATAGACACTAGACATTCAAGGTCAGATACCATATCACGCACATACACATACACAGGCATTCATATACATGTACACACCATATGTACATACATACACACCCATACACATATATGTATATATATATATACACGCAGACTCCCACACACACATGCATATATACACACATATACACATTTATATAGATATATACATACACACACATATATACACATACATATATAAATATATATATATATACATCTACAGACACACACACGTATATATATATGCAGTCCACATCCATCCACAAATAAAGCAATTTAATTCACGTGTGTTTAACGTGTTATCTGAAGAAAACCCTCGTAAAACCATATTATTTTAAATAAATTATCTGATTATATGACAATAATACACTGTAAGAAATTAACTGGTCCCATTGTAAACAATATCCTAAATCACCTATTAAAATAAATCAGCAGATTATATGACAATCACAATATTAGTACTAATACCGATCTAAATAGAACCATATGATATGATAACCCACTCCATTACCTAAAATAAGTCACAAGGCCATAACAACACAACAATAAAAATACCATATTAATAATAATCAAAAAAATATCCAAGAAAGTATCAGCAATATTAATAATATCTATAAAAGCTACAATACAATGCATAGATGTGTATATATGTTTGTGTATATATATATATATATATATATATATATATAGAATTATAAAAATAGAAACTATGCACACATTAAGGTTGTACACATTATAACTTATTTCGACCCCTTAATTAGGTCTCCTCAGATGTATAAACAACCACGTCAAAAAACCCTTTTTTGACGTGGTTGTTTATACATCTGAGGAGACCTAATTAAGGGGTCGAAATAAGTTATAATGTGTACAACCTTAATGTGTGTATAGTTTTTCTTTTTATAATTCTGTTTTGCTCTGTTTAAATTACATTGAGCTCTGTTATTCAGATTCTCAACACAAAATTGAAATCTACACACTATATACATATATATATATATATATATATATATATATATATATATATATGGGTGTGTATGCATGTATGTACATATGGTGTGTACGTGTATATGCATGCCTGTGTATGTGTACGTGCGTGATATGGTCTCTGAGCTTGGATGTCTAGTGTCTATTTTCAAATCTTTTCTTATGTCCCTCCCCACTATACTTTTTTAGTCGCCAGACAGTAGATGCCATTTTCCGAATAGCAGGGGCAGGGTGAGAGCTGATGATTTTTGACACGACCTGATTTCTTGAGTGACATTGAATACCCTCTATGCCTACTTTACAATTTCTCAATTTCTGTCATAAATTAAGTAATTCCCCTCCCTATATAATTATAGATTAACTATGCTTAAAAGTTGTCTCTCTATATAATATGTATTAAATAGGTTGTCACTCCCTCTCTCTCTAATTATATTTGAATTGTCGAGTGTGAATTTTCCTGTTTTTTTCAGTTTCAAAAATGTTATCATCTGATTAGGATGCTTGACAATAACACAAGTTTGAAATAAATTATTGAATCCATCATTATATAATTTTGTGTTACTACATTTTATTGTATTCTTGCTCTGTTTATTACAGCGAGCTCTCATACTCGGATTTACTCCTGTAATTATTTCATTATAACACAATATATATATATATATATATATATATATATATATATATATATATATATATATATATATATATGAGAAAGGAAAAATGAAGGTAATCCGACGTAATTGGAGATGAAAAAGGAAAAACCAAAAAGGAAGTTTTTTATGTATACATCAACGTTTCGTCTTAGGTTGTAATTCAGTATGATAATATAAAGAAAAATATCATGCAAGTACGTGCACATCTTGGGTTGACATGGTGGGTTGATGCGAAGAAAGTATTAGCCATTACTGGAAGCAGTGGGACCGAGGTCCGGGCTAGGTGTGGCTGTAGTGTGGAATGAACTAAATGTCGTTGGATCTTAGTGGATTACCTTCATCTTTCCTTTCTCATCTTGTCGAAATGGAAAACCAAACCCTCCAGCAGAAGCTACGAAAATATAAAAACACACTATTCGCAGCCAACTTCCACAACAACAGGAGCACTTTTCTGCTGAGATGTATCGAAGAAAAGGTCATACCCGTAAGTACTGTCCAAAAATATTTAATATCATCTGCACACCTACTAAAACACAAAAGTTCATACCTTTTCCACGAGGCCAGAACAGTGGCTATCAACCTAAAAAATAACCACGCAATCATGCCAAACATAATCAATAACATCACGGAATCTATCAAAAGATTCAATGCACAACACACAACGAAATTAAACAACAAACTCAACAAACTAATCCTAAACGGCAAATGGAAAACTTCATGATGTCCGAAACTTATAAAAACCTCACCACCTATAAACTTTCTGACATAGAGACTGAAGCTCTCAGTTTCGGTTTAAAGTTCGCTACTGGACTACACTCTAACACCACCACCAAAACAATTCTCAACAATTACAGACACACTGACACAGACTTCACTAAAGGCTTCATTCAAGGGATAATCTCAACCACCATCACTCTGCCCAATGACCCCGTCTTTCCCAAAAGATACATAGACACTATTAAACACCTAGCTAACAATAACAACATGATCATATCACCATCAGACAAAGGAGGGGGCATAGTAATCACGGACAAATTCTCATACATTAAAAAAATATCTACTCTATTATCCGACGAAAACACATACACTAAAACTGACAAAAACACTATAAATAAAACATAGAACATTTCAACAAATCTTTCAAACACCCAATTAAGAACAACAAAAAATTGACATCATATATTGAGTATCACCCCATCATCCCTACACTATACAGGCTCCCCAAAACCCACAAACCAGACACCATCATGTGCCCCATTGTATCGAGCATAGGTAGCACCACACACAAGATCGCACGGGACATAGCTAACATTCTCACCCCACTAATAGGCACCATCAGTCCTTCCAACATCAACAACTCAGGCGACCTTCTTAACAAAATAAAAAACATTAACGTAAAAAAGAAAAACATACATAGCCTAGATGTAACATCGCTTTACACTGCCAGTTAAAAAATGCCTAAACTTACTTCACACACATCTAAAGAAAATCAAAACCGACTTACCTTTTCCACCCAACATTTTAATAGAAATAATTAGACTCATCACTGACGTAACATATTTCCAATTTAACGATGAATTCTACAAACAAATATTTGGACTCCCCATGGGCAACCCCCTAAGCGGTGTATTAGCCTGCCTCTTTCTAGAATTCTTAGAATCCGGCCCCTTCAAATATAGACTACCTCTAGATATACAAATTAATAATCTCAAAGACAAACTAAACACCTAAAAGTCACCCATGAGACTGAAATAGACAACTCGATACCTTGCCTAAATACTAGAATTTAAGGTACACCGCAAAAACACTCACAAAAATGACTACATACCCTTCTACTCTCACCACAATAGTAAGATCAAAACAGGTATAATTATAGGCTTTTTCCTACGCGCCCTTAGAATCTGTAGCCAACAATACATAGATGAAGAAATACAATAAAAAATTAATTTCTTAAAAGCACAGCAATACCCCACACATTTTTTATTAAATGCCAAGAAGAAAGCCTTTCAAATGTTCTCCTAAAACAGACAAAAAAATCAAACTTCAACACCTCTCTCATAGACAGACCCCTTCTCTTACCCACGTACTGCAATAACACATCCATATGCAACACGCGTAACAAACTAGGCATTCCAACAGTACAAACTACATCACGATCCATAACACAAACATTTAACACATCAAGACACTTCTAAAAGAAAACCACATCCCATGCCGGCTTATACACTGTCCCATGCAACAACTGCCATCAAATTTACGTGGGATAAACACAACGTGAATTGAAAAAAAGATTGAGTGAACACAAAAGGGACATAAAAAACAATAATTCTCTCAGTGCACTTTTTCTCCTATTCACTAGAGCACAGTCACGGCTTCAAATTTGAACAAGCCAAAATCACCAAATACATTCACAACAAAACTCGGCGAAGACTACTGGAAACTGTACTAATCACTGCCTCCAACACCATCAAACAACGAAATGGCTTCTACAATCTATCGCCCTTAATAAGCAAAATCATCTTTTCCGAACCCAATCTCATTCCAGACCGTGGATAACATCCATTTTTTATCTCTCAAATCTCAATCACACTCACCCACATACCTCCGCATGCACACCCACACACAACCCCCTCCCCCACACACATCTTCATCCACCATGAATCCGAACCTTCCAAGTTACTCTCCCCTCACATTCTTAACATGCCAGCTGGTCAAAACATTCCTAATTTTCAAAATATGTCAAATATTTCACACCTAATCACAGCAAATCTCCCCTCTCCCCCTCACCCGTTTCAACATTTCGAGCCCGTCTCTCGCACACTTACCCACCCATACCCCACTCTTAAACCACCTCACTTTTTTTAAAATCTTCTCTAAAACCGCGACTCACCCACTGACCAAAATCACAGGCCCCTCCTCTATCTCCCCCACCTTTCACTTCTCCGCATACACCCCCACACCCCCATCTTCATTCACCATGAACCCAATCCCTCTAACCAACTCACCCCTTACATTCTTGACATAGTCAGCTGGTCAAAGATTCCCCCCTCCTCTTTCCCCACCCCTCCACTTCTTCACTCACTGCCATCCACATTATTTCCTGCTCACCCTTACCCTCCACACTTTCTCACTTACAACCATCCACATCATCCCTGCTCACCCCAACCCCTCACTTTATCCACTAAGATCCAACCCCATTTATTTCATTCCACACTACAGCCTCACCAAGCCCGGACCTCGGTCCCACTGCTTCCAGTAGTGGCTACTACTTTCTTCCCATACAACCCACCATGTAAACCCAATATGTGCACGTACTTGCATTACATTTTTCTTTATATTATCATCCTGAAGAAGTCTTACAAATAAAAACGAAATGTTGATGTATACATAAAAACATTCTTTTTGATTTTTTTTTAATCGCCTATATATATATATATATATATATATATATATATATATATATATATATATATATATAGATAGATAGATAGATAGATAGATAGATAGATGAAAAAAGAGAGATAGACATGTACGAATGAGAAATCTATTTCAATTTCGATTGTTCAATTCAAGGTGTGCTCGGTAACAGCATGTTTATTATTCTTTCTTTTCAAAGATTAAAATCTTATCATCAGAGGAATGACATAGATGGATAAGTTACTAAACATCTTTCTATTGGATTTACTTCATTTTTGAACATTTTCAACGCTGCCTTCAAGAAACCCCTTTTCCATCTTAAAATCTCATTTCACCGGTCACCTTATCAACGGACATTCCCCAACTAAACCAACGCCATATTTTTTTACACGCACACTGTCACTCTCCATTAATTGATATTTTTTCAAACTTTTAATTTTGGCTTTTCAGCTGCCAACTTATCTATATATGTAATTCCTCTGATGATAAGAGTGTACTCTTTGAAAAGCGATAATAAACATATTTTTAGTAGACCTTGCATTGAACAATCGAAGTAGAAATAGATTTTTCATTGGTACATGTGTATCCCTTTTCTTTCATTTATCTTTATAATTGATCTCGTATATTGAGCTTAACACATCACTCTATTGGTTTTATCTATTAAACGTATACTTTTAGTTTTATATATATATATATATATATATATATATATATATATATATATATATATATATATATATATATATATATATATAAAGCTGAGTTGATCAATGTTTGTTTCAAAAAGTTTTATTTTTAATATTTTAATCATACAAATTATATACTACAACATTTCTTACTTTTGGGATGGGGTTATGTTTAAAACATCTAATTAGACGTAAATTGTAATCATCACACCAAGTGAGCAAATCTAATTAAGTGTAAATTGATCACTTTCTTTCTCCGTAATTGCATCTAATTTCACCACGCTTCTCTGTATCTCCTCGTGTTTTTTGTACCAACGATAATAAAGAAAGTAGATATGATCCATTATAAGAAAAATGGAATATCATCACATGTAACCTGGAGTTGGAGACGAAAACAGGAAGAAAAACGTGATATATAGCGGGCAATACGCAGATAATTTTAGATTTTGCCTTTTTATATTTTTTATAGATTTTTCTTATATTCAACTGGCTTTGCGAACACACTGTTTCCTGATTCCAAAATATCAATGTGTGCCCAAACAGGACCCCCACCTATATATATATATATATATATATATATATATATATATATATATATATATATATATATATATATATATATATATATATGTGTGTGTGTGTGTGTGTGTGTGTGTGTGTGTGTTACTACAATCTGGCAGAGAATGTATGAGTGCTATCTATTTCCAAGTGGTAAGAATAATTTCAAAAGATGGAGGAGGAATACATTCCTTTTATTTTTCAACGTATTTTGTTCTGCTATAATCATACTACTTCGCTATTTTTTCTGGTTGTAATTCTCAACTTCTGCCAATATCCACAACGCAGTGGAATTCATTTGATTGCTTTCCGTTTATCATGTCAGCCAAAGCGCGTTGTCGATATCCGACAATACGACTCCTCACTAGAACAAATTCAAATGAAGTTGGCGTGCAAATATAAAGGAAGTCATTCATTCTGCACGTATTTGCTTCCTTTTATTAAATGTGATATTTTTTTATTCATTCATTTTTTCTGTTTCATTTTTTAATGACTTTCTTTTGTGTTGGGATTTCTTTTTACTTAAATTTTTAATTCAGTATTTTTCCCACGATTAGAGGGAATTCTGCATCTATTCGTTTGGTTTAATTCTCGTCAATATTATTGCGTTTTTGTCTAATGTATCGCCATATTATATTCTCGCTTTTCGGATCAGAATTTACCGCGCCTTTCTACTTTATTCCTGCCGTCTTTTCTTACTTCATCTACTCCATCTTCTCCTCCATTATATTTTTCCTACATCGATGTTCTCCTTCTACGTTCTCTTCTTTTTATATTCTCATCCTTTTTCTTCTTCTTCATTATACTCTTTGTTTTCTACGTATTTATCTTTAATCGCTTGCCTCTTACATACTCGTCTTCTTTCTTACCACGATTATTATCAGTAGTATTTGTACTCACTAGGAGTTCTCACACAGATCATCGTCAGTGATTGCTCACCGACGTGGTATTTCCTGGAGTCTGAGTAACAACAATCCTCGTCAGATTCCCAGTATTATTCACTTCTTTTTTATAACCATCGCCAATACCTATGCAGTATCGCAACATCCTCGTACCATTGATTTCTCGCTGGTAAGCCTCCCGAAGGTCATAGCATTCTCCACACTTTTCTAGTCAAGGTCTTTGCGCTGTCCATCCTCGGTCTTATTATCTTCCTCGACCATCTAACAATATTTTGTCTTGTGTCAGCCTAAGCCGTCATCATTTTTTAAAAATTATTATTATTATTATTATTATTATTATTATTATTATTATTATTATTATTATTATTATTATACAATTCAGTAGTTAATCTCATGTGGAATGTACAGTGAATTAAAGTCACATAGTGTATGTTTGAACAAACACACTTCAACAGATAGATGTATGTATATATATATATATGTATATATATATATATATATATATATATATATATATAATATATATATAGAGAGAGAGGAATTTATACGTAAACGTATGAATGTGTGTAAAATGAGGACTCCACGAACGCTTGCGCTCTCTTCATAAATAATCTGCAGGCGCTTGCGATGAATTTTGACCCAAACGCTTCCTGTCAATTTGTTTACATCCTGCCAAAAATCTGCCCATGGAAATGAATATCCATGAATAATAAACATTTCAAGCAGATATCTTAACGTATCCTGTTTTATTTGATAAGCATTGGCAGAATATGCCTTCGTGAGATGCGTGTTGAGAACAATTGAATTTACCTATGCCGATAGTAAACAAACGAGCTTACCACACACAAATATACAGATGTATAAATATTTATATATATATATATATATATATATATATATATGTTCGACATATATATTCGATATATAAATAAATATATATATATATCGAATATATATATATATGGATATATATATATATATATATATATATATATAAATGGATATATATATATATATATATTAAATACGTACATAAAAGTAATCCATGGACAGGTGTATCTGGCTCACAGCAGTTATAAGCTAACTTAGACAGAGATCGAACCTTCGATATTGATGTGTATAGTCCAGCACTTTACCATCGGACCAAGACGTCCTGTCTAGAAATGTGTACGATTTTTATCACTTAAATATTTAATGTATGTTTATGTAATTAGTTTCATTGGTGATTTCAGCGTTCGTTGTGTTTTGGCTCACTACTACTTCGATTGTCTCACTTCATAAGAGATTAAAATGGAGAAACCTCCGTTATTAGTCCTTCATAACTTTATAGGGCGTGATTTTTGTTTATATAAATTATTTTATTTATTTTATACGTACATAAAAGTAATCGATGGATACGTGTTTCGGGCTCACAGCCGTCATCAGCATGGATATTTTAGATAAGGATCGAACCTTCGATATTTGTGTATATAGTCCAGCGTTTTACCATCAGACCAAGACGCCATGTCTAGACAAAAAATACATTAAATATTTAGTTGAAAAAAATCGTACATATGTACGATTTTTTCCAACAAAATATTTAATTCATTTTTATGTAATTATTTTTATTGGTGATTGCAGCGTTCGTTGTTTTTTTGCACACTACTACTTCGATTGTCTCACTTCCTAAATAATTGCATAAAATACATTAAATATATCTATCTATATATATATATATATATATATTTATTTTTAAATACAGATTTTAATCAGACATGGACCAGTGGTTTCTGACTGGAAACGGGTTGAATTCCCGATTCCGTCGTCTTCAGCATAGTCTGAAATAGTAAATGATGGAATTTCCTCAAAAAACATCTAACTGTTATGAAACGCTATGTACACCAAATTTTGAAATGGAGAGCCGACGATAAACGCTTAGGTCAGAAAAAGCCGTTAAAAGATTCTATATTTAGAAGTAAAGCAAGAAAGAAAAGAGAGAAAGAAAGAAAGAAAGAAAGAAAGGAGGGGAAAAATAAAAAAATTAAATTTATAATAATAAAATATTACTTTTATATGTGTATATATTATCTTCACATATATATATGTAGAAAATAATTAATTAAGGTACGCAACTCTAATTAATTAAATTATCTAAAAAAGGGGAGGTAACTATTTATCATTATATAAAATATATATATATGTTTTTATGAATTTCGATCATTTCAATTAATAATTCTCAATTCAAAGTAAAAACACAAATATAGAAAATTATATAATTAAAAAATATAAATATAGATAAATATATGAATACATAAATAAAAAATTAATATATACATAAAAAATCAATCAATATATAATTAAAATATCAATATATAAATGAAGAATCAAAATATAAATAAATAAAAATATAGATAACAAATATAAATAAAAAATCTCTATAAATAATAAAATATATATAAATAAAAAAATCAATAAATAAATAAAAGATAAAAAATAAAAAATAAAAAATAAAAAATCTCTATATAGAAAACATATATTAAAATAAAATAAAATAAAAAAATCAATATATAAATAAAAAATTAAATATATAAATATAATCATAATATGTAAATAAAGAATCAAAAGTCAAAATGTAAATAAAAATAAAAATATAAATATAAATATAAATATAAATATAAATAAAAATATAAATATATAATTATATATAAATATATGAAAATTATATATAAATATAAATGAATGAAAATAAAAATAAAAATAAAAATAAATGTAAATATTAAAATCGAAATATAAATAAATCAATATATAAATAAATGAAAATCATATAAAAATTCAAAATTCAAAATATAAATAAAAAATCAATATATAAAAATTCAAAATTCATATATAGATAAAAAATATATATATATAGATAAAAAAATATATATATATACAAATACATAAATAAAAAATCAATATATAAATAAAAAATAAAAAATCAATATATAACCATAAATAATCAATCAATATATAAATAAATAAATATATAAATAAAAAATCAAAAATAAATATACACATACACATGTACACATACACACATACATACGCACACACACACGTATATATATATATATATATATGCATACATATACATATATACACACATACATACATATATATATATATATATAAATACATACATATATACATATATACATTACATACACACTCACACACACACAATCACATGCATGTGTAAATAAAAAATCATCATATATAAATATAAATAAAAAATCAATAATCAATATATAAATAAAAATCAATATATAAATAAAAATCAATATATAAATAAATAAATAAATAAAGATTCGAGAAATAAAATTAAAAAATTAAAAAATTAAAAATATAAAAATATATAAAAAAATATATAAAAAAATAATAAAATATATAAAAAAATATATAAAAAAATAATAAAATATAAAAATATAAAAAAAATAATATAAAAAATTTAAAATTTAAATAAGAAAGAGGGAAAAAATGGAGAAAGGAAAAAAGGGTTGTGATCAGGTTCGTAGAACGAGAAGTCTGCAGTGGAAGTGTGTAAGTGTCTGAAAAATGTATGTAGGGTTCTAGGAAGGCTTAAGTCACTCGATCCATCCAATAGATAAGGAGTGCTTGTTTACGATGTATACAGCCCTTAAAAACCTCATCGCGTACATTTAAACATCTGGTGTTTGGGTTCATGATGGCCTTAAAAATATGGAACTTCTCAGCATTACACAAATGGCAAACATTAGATATAGGTGAATAAATGGGTTTTCTCTCTATGATTTTCCAATTAATAGAAAAGGGAGTTCCTTCTTCTTTTAGTTCCCAAATTCGTTTAGCCAAAGATGTGTTTGCGCAATCTTTGTATCTAAAGGAATATAGGTGTGAATAATACCTTTGTTTAAAGGAACCTTGTGTACATGTGTATGTGTATATTTATTTTTGATTTTTTATTTATATATTTATTTATTTATATATTGATTGATTATTTATGGTTATATATTGATTTTTTATTTTTTATTTATATATTGATTTTTTATTTATGTATTTGTATATATATATTTTTTATCTATATATATATATTTTTATCTATATATGAATTTTGAATTTTTATATATTGATTTTTTATTTATATTTTGAATTTTGAATTTTTATATGATTTTCATTTATTTATATATTGATTTATTTATATTTCGATTTTTATATTTACATTTATTTTTATTTTTATTTTTATTTTCATTTATTTATATTTATATATAATTTTTATATATTTATATATAATTATATATTTATATTTTTATTTATATTTATATTTATATTTTTATTATTATTTACATTTTGACTTTTGATTCTTTATTTACATATTATGATTATATTTATATATTGAATTTTTTATTTATATATTGATTTTTTTATTTTATTTTATATTATTTTAATATATTTTTTCTATATAGAGATTTTTTATTTTTTATTTTTATTTTTTATTATTTATTTATTTATTGATTTTTTTATTTATATATATTTTATTATTTATAGAGATTTTTTATTTATATTTGTTATCTATATTTTTATTTATTTATATTTTGATTCTTCATTTATATATTGATATTTTAATTATATATTGATTGATTTTTTATGTATATATTAATTTTTTATTTATGTATTCATATATTTATCTATATTTATATTTTTTATTAATATATTTTTCTATATTTGTGTTTTTACTTTGAATTGAGAATTATTAATTGAAATGATCGAAATTCATAAAAACATATATATATATTTTATATAATGATAAATAGTTACCTCCCCTTTTTTAGATAATTTAATTAATTAGAGTTGCGTACCTTAATTAATTATTTTCTACATATATATATGTGAAGATAATATATACACATATAAAAGTAATATTTCATTATTATAAATTTAATTTTTTTATTTTTCCCCTCCTTTCTTTCTTTCTTTCTCTCTTTTCTTTCTTGCTTTACTTCTAAATATAGAATCTTTTAACGGCTTTTTCTGACCTAAGCGTTTATCGTCGGCTCTCCATTTCAAAATTCGGTGTACATAGCGTTTCATAACAGTTAGATGTTTTTTGAGGAAATTCCATCATTTACTATTTCAGACTATGCTGAAGACGACGGAATCGGGAATTCAACCCGTTTCTTGTCAGAAACCACTGGTCCATGTCTGATTAAAATCTGTATTTAAAAATAAAAATATTATGCTCTTAATTTAATTTAATTGAGCACTCTACTGGTATTTCCCTTTTATTCTTTATTGAGTATATCTTTATTGAGTATACCTTTATACTTTATATATATATATATATATATATATAGAGAGAGAGAGATGTATATATAAATATCAAATAGAATAGGATATTTTACAATAGATAAGTAAAAAATCAATAAAACTATATAAGAGAGTAAACACTCTTATTTGTTCTTATCAATGTTTTCTTAGATTTGAGATTTCTCATATCTGATATGCATGGCTATATAAGGGAGACGACTCTATATATGATGCACAATATATATATATATATATATATATATATATATATATATATATATATATATATATATATATATATATATATATATATACATAATTTTAGCTCATTGCTGTTTGAAAATTCTAATGAATAATAGTAAGTGAATTTCTATGAACATTCTTCTTAAGATAATGTTAATTTTGTTTTATAATATACGATTAGAAAATACGAATAAATACGGCGTGTTGTGAGGTTACTATTAAGCACATGTCGGCCTTTTAATTATAGATTATGTTCTATGCTATATAGGAGGGTATTATGAGCATAGACTCGGACGTGGTGTATATGTTTGTCTTAGTCCTTACAGCACAGTGGGAGATATTTAGTTACGTCAAGAAAATATAAGAGGAGATCAAGGTGCGTAAGTTAAATTCATTAGGGGATCACATTAATGAATTTAAATTCAGTAACATTTCTTTAAAAAGTCATTCAAATCCTTATTTAGGTCATTTGGATACGAAGTTAACTTTTAAGTTCATCATCCATTCTAGCAACTATTAAGATTGTTATACATCGGTGTTTTTCGTGGAAGATGTTTAGTATGTATTTATAAATCGTTTAAATTAACACTAAGATAATATTAATTGCCTAGATTTAAGTAAAATAGGTCTCCCTTACAACGAGAATAATTTATAGTTACCTAGACATGAACCAAACCTCCGAAAAGAGCTATTAAATATTTATGTGTTTATAAATGATGTTTATTACATCATTTTAAAGTATTATGAGGATTCAAAAGTACTCTTAAGGACATTTACACCTAATGTTAATTATATATATATATATATATATATATATATATATATATATATATATATATATATATATATATATACATATATAACATTTATGAATAAATATTAATTATTTATTACCTACAAACATCGATGTGTAATGCTAACGCAATCTTCAGTACAGGAAGTTAATTCTCTACTGTCAGCGGGCTTGAACTCCGATCACAAATCGCACTGATTTGTAGTCAAGAGCGTTCCCCCGTCGGTCACAACAAATTAGCTAATAATTAAGGAGATATTTAACTTTGTAAATACCGAGTCGACGGGTATTTTACACGAGCAGTTGAAAGTTATGAACAAACTGTGTTTGGATCTTGCATGAAGCTATTTGTACTGCTTGTTATTAAACTCACTCAGAGTGCCCGGCCTTTAGTAAAGGGGGCTTATAATAAAATTTATAAATAAATATTAATCAGTTATTACCTACAGACATCGACGTTATATGCTAACGCAGTCTGCAGTGCAGGAAGTTAATTCTCTAAAGTCAGTGGGCTTGAACTCCGATCACAAATATATATATATATATAATAATGGTAATAATCCAGGTGAAAAATATCCACAGGGTGGTAATCCAGAGAATTTTAACCGGGTTTATAAAAAGTGCTCAATATCAAAATAGAGCTTTATATATGATAATTTTATTTAGACAGACATGTACAAAATCTGCGACACTGGCATGTCGATGTTATCGATCAACAGTTACTATAAACTGAGATCTCATCAGGCAGAGTTAGAATCCGATCTTAACCTCAGATCATATTTGGAGAGAATGAAGTGGAGGGATAGAGAAAGAGAAGAAGAAGGAAAGAAATTTAACATTTCAAAAATTAAAGCCGTTAAAAAATTAAAATTAAAAATTAAAAAATCAAAAAATCTAAAAATCTAAGAAACAAAAAACAAAAAACTAAAATCTAGAATCTGAAACAGACAGGGCAAATAAATAAATAAATAAATAAAAATATAGGGTGGAAAGAGGAACAAATAATGATGAGGGGAGAGACACATAGAGGAAAAAGAAGGAGAGAGAGAGGGCGTCTGTTGATTCAGATCGGGAGGGAAGGAGGGGGGTGGTAGACATGTACGAATCAGGTGTCAAAAAACCGTCGAGTTTATAAATGTATTTTTCCAAGTGAACTGCAATATTGTGTATATGTGTGTATGCGTGCGTGCAAACTGGGCTGATTGTTATGGTGGTGGGGCGGTGATCAAATGTGTCGCGATTCTGGGTTTATATTGTCTTTATAATTTGTCTGGAGTTAATTTGAATAAATAAGTATATTCGTTAAATGTAACAGGAATAATAATAATAATAATAATAATAATAATAATAATAATAATAATAATAATAATAATAATAATAATAATAATAATAATAATAATAATAGATACCCCTAATAATTGAGGTGAAATAATGAAAATAATAATAAATGAAGTATAATAAAAATACTAAAAAATACTAAAAAATATTAAAAAATATATAACTAAAAGAATAACTGGAAAATGCTGGCGTTATTAATTATTATTAATAATAATAATAATAATAATAATAATAATAATAATAATAATAATAATAATAATAATAATAATAATAATAATAATAAAAATGATAATAATAATGGTAATAATAATAATAAAAATAATAATAGTGGTCAATAATATTTTAGAGTTTATAAAAATAATAGTTTAGGAAAGAAATAGAATAATTAAGCAATATTAGGAATCCTAGGGGGTAGTGATTATCATAATAATATTAAATAATGATAAGCTAATGTTTGCCGATATTATGATATGGGTTAATGGTTGCAATAATGCTGATCATATAAAAATAGTGGTTTAACAGACAACAGTAATCAGAGTGGTAATCCCAGTAATTTTAACAATAGTAACGATGATAGTGAAAAATTATAGAAGTAGTCATAATGGTGGCAATAATAGTAGTAGTAATAATAATAATAATAATAATAATAATAATAATAATAATAATAATAATAATAATAATAATAATAATAATAATAATATGATAATAATAATAATAATAAAAATGGCAGTGGAGGCAAAAGTAAGGTAACGGTAAAACATGGCAATATCAATATTATTAATAATAATAGTGATACTGTTAATTTCATTGCTGCAAATAACAATAACTATGATAGTAACGTCAGACATGGTGTCACCACTGATAACAATAATTATCTTGATAAAAAGTACAGAAATGAAAAAATGAAAAAATGAAAAAAATATAAATAATATTATGCTTAGCCCCTTTAAGAAAACAAAGTCGAACACTCTCGGGGATGTTAAAATAGACTGTCATAAAGCTCTACTACAATGTTCCAGATACGTTCGTTGAACACTCTCGACTAGTTTTCTATCTGTACCTGATTCTAGGTGCATATATATCTTAATTTCCCTAAATTATGAAACAGTTTCCGTTGGTCAAGTGGATATGGCGACTGCTTGCATATTCTAGGCTGCCTGTGTGAACCGGGTTCGCGCCTTCCGACTGGCTGCACTGATGGGAGCAATACGCTGGAAGCGCTATCGTCTGTAGGTATTAATAATTTTATATTTATATATATTAATGTTTTATTTATCCACATGTAATATTATAAGGAGACGTAATTTTTATGTATCAATTTTCAGTATTTACTTCAACGTGAGTAGAGCTAGGTAGTAAGTTATGAAAATATATTTATGAAAATAAGGTTACACAGAAGCTTCCGTGTTTCATTGCCGGACGAAATCGTCAAGCTAAAATGCATGAAGTTGGTTTTGCCGGGTATTTTTATAGACACTTCTTTCTAGTTAACCAATCAGAATGTTGTTCTCTTAGCCAATGTTAGGTTGATTTTACTTCCTATTTTCTATTTTATTGTTCTGTTTTCTATAGCATGACTGATCCATGTTTGTTTGTTGTTTTCTTAGCTAATTGTTGGGTTTTACAAACAAAGGTTTCGTGTATTTTTCTTCCTATTATCTATTTGATTGTTCTGTTTTCTCTAGGATGACTCATCACTGTTTCTGTATTCTTCTCTTAGTCAATCGTTGGGCTTCTCACAAACAAAAGTTCGTTTTATTTTTATTTCTAATTCTTATTCTATTGTTCTGATTTCTTTAAGTTAGCCGACTTTTCTTTCTTTGTGGTGTCAATATAATGGGTGACCTTATTTTAACACGTGTCTGCTTGTATTTCTATTTTAGGTGTTTACGTTTTTAGGTTTTAATTCAGTTTAGCTTTTATTTTATTCTATTTATTTGTTTATTTATGTATTTATGTATTTGATAACTGAAATTAAATTGTATTCTGTGCATTCTTCTGCAGTTTAATAGGTTTTGGGGGTCTTTAAAGTTTAGGATTTCAAATTTCTTATTCAGACATAATCTACACGGGTCGTTACAATTTCTACATGTACTGCCCTGTCGCATTATTTTTCATTCGATTTTTGGTGAGCGTCCACAATCATTGAGCTCTCAATAATGGTTTGCTAGTGCTATTTAAATTGTGCGTCCTTTGTTTTTAAATGTGCTGTTGCAGTAGTAGTATCTGGTTTTAAAATCTAAAGAGGTCATACCCACGTAGTACTTCTCGTTATTTGGTTTTTCTTTGGCAAATATTGTGGCGTGGTAAACAATACTTTTGGTTAGGCATTTATTGTGTACTGGGATAAGTGTACGATTTATGCAGTTACAACTTTTGTATTCATAACTAACTTTTCAAGTTCTATTTTAATGATGGATATTAGGGTTTGGGTTATAACTATTTATAGTTCTTATATTTTGTTCTTCTTAGTGTTATTTTTGCTATTTACGCAATTTATTATTTTTCTCCTCTAATGTTCTCTTTTAGTATTTTTGTTATCGGGTGCCTTAATCATCAATGCTACGTTTTCGCAGCAGTTGTAGGACAGTTTAAGATTATGTTTATTGAATATCTTATGCAGGAGCTTAAATACGGTGAAGTGGTTTTCAATGATATTTAGGAATGGCATGTCCAGTTTAGGTGTTAGCAGCTGATTATAAGGCGGTGTATACCAGATTATATTTATTTTTATTTTATTTTTTATTTTATTATAATTATTGGTGTCCTGTTTCTTATGTTTAATTTCGAAATTATGGAACCCATTATGATTAAAGCTGTATTATAAATGTTGATTGATTTTCTTAATATATTATGGTTGCATGAGTTATTAATAAGCCTACTTTCGATAGAATTAGGAATCTGTTTTATGATTGATGGGGATGATTAGACTTTGGGTTAACGTATATTGTATCAGCATTATCTTATAAATATGGCTCGTAAGTATGTTCATTTAAGTTTAAGGTGACTTCTACAAAGTGAGCTATTTTTATGTAAGCCAGTACACATACTTTTAGGCCTAATTTTATTCATTTTCATATGTATAATTTTCTTGAAGTTTTCTAATTTGACCTTATTAGAATCCCTTATTACAGCTAGTATATCATATCTATATAGTTCGATATCTGTATTATTAGATATATTTCTGAGTGTATATAAAATAAATAACCCCAGAATACTTGATGCCTCTGCTAAAATTAAGAACATTCATGGCCAGATATAAATAGATTGTCAGTTTTGGTTTAAATCCATTGGTGATTAGTATTGATTAAAACTGATCTTCTACATATTTAATGATGTTGATTTCATCCGTGGATATATCAGTATACATCCCGACGAAGAGTTTTTACATATTGATGGATATAAATAAACTATGTCAAATTAGAGGAAAGTACATTTATTTTTATTTACGATATTATACAACCAAGTGATTGCTTAAGCAGTAGTCAGCCACTGGTTTAATACTAGGTAATATGTTATGAATGCATCATATATTCAAAGTTAATTCATGCACGAAGAAAGATGTTTTACAAAATTACATACATAAACACAATTCGTCTACAACAATATGTCTACAAATCCCATTACACATTTAATACAAAGTATCTTAATTTTCTGGTTGAAACGTTAAATATAATGCATGTTTTATGTTGTGTATATTTCATCGGGTAGATGTCAACATGTTGACAACATCAATGAGCACCGATTAGTATGCCGTTTTCTTTTATAGGCGCGTGTAATTTGCATATGAGAGCCTGTAAGACATCGTTGCCGTTTGGCTTTTCTCGGATATTTTTCTGCGAACTATGTCGATTTTTTATGATCGTCTTTCTTAATACTTGATAAAGATCCGTAAATGTGTTTAGTCAGTTTTATTTTGCAGATCAAAATCACTGTTTTTCATATATTATTCTGTTTTCCTGTCCAATTTATATATTTCCACTTCCATTTCTTTTGTTTTTTTATTGTCCAACTATTCCTTCATTTAATTATCTTCGAGTTGCATTCTTTTTCTGAATGTGTTTAAATAGACCAGTATGTTTTATTCCAACTTGTTTGATATTGTTTTTATATCAACTTTTACATGTTCACAATGTCATTGTTTATAAATTCTTATTTTTTTTATAAATGGGGAATTACTTTTCGTTTTTAATGAATATTTATATGCATCTTTATGCTTTTTTGCTTCATTAAATGGGGAGAACACTTTTGAACCAATTTTCATTTTTGCGCTATTCTCTCACCAATCCATTTCGATTCGACTGAGCTATATTTTCCCATCACAAATTAATTGTCTGTCAATACCATTTTAGATGCATCATCGTCTGATACTATTCTCATAAATGCGTTCTACAGTAGTTGCTTTTTAGCTGTGATTTTGGTTACTTTGGCCCACCAAGAATAGTTCGGCAAACACGCTTTTAATTGTAGCCATCTTCGTGGTGCTATTATGCCGTAAGTAATTCATAATGTCCCTTCTTAAATGTTTGTCTATGTACTTTTATAATTCATGTAGCTCGTCTATGTGAATGGTCTCGCTTTCATTGTGAAATTACTCCGCATATTTATATTTGATTTAACTACACGATTTTAATTTGATTCGCTTCTGAGGTGATTCAAGGAGAAATCATTAGTTTTTATCTAGTATATAAATATGTCCTGTGATTTTAATATTTTCTATTATGTAATTATCAATTTTCAGTCCGGATATTTCGTTTTAAGTACCGCATATCGAAATCGAATGGCACCACGTAAATAGATTATGTAGAAATTATACACGACTTTAAATTTACCAATCATTTTCTGCTGATAAGAAAGTCGTAAGCCCTAATACAAACAATAATAAAAATTACACGTAATTTCCAAGATCTACACTATAGTTAACACGCTTGTGTTAATGTTTGACGAATTTAGATCCGTTGACTATAGTTTTATCGGGAGGTAAATTAGTTCGAAACTCTTTTGTAATATGAATGTCGCTATATCGGATTGATTTGCCTTCCATTTCGTCGTTACTACTTTTTTCCTATACAGGTTTTGTGTCTGATTTTTAGTGGTTTTCAAATTTATAGTTTGTGGTGTCCTCAGTTACACTGCTTTAATCAGAGTTTTGCAAATATTTCGATTAAGTCACTGTAGTGGTTACTATATTATTATTTACTGTAAGCTAAGTTAACCGTGAAAAGGATTCTAATTACTTTTTGTTGCGTAGTATGTGAATCATTTGTTATTTCATGGTTTATTATCGGATTATATTTCTTTATTTAGATTATGGATATTTGTGTTTTATTATTACTTATTTCAATGTCATGAGAGAAAATAAGAAAACATGTATTTTAAATATCCGGCTTTTGAAATGTTTCAATCACAGGGAAGACTAGAGTTCTTCTCTATATCAACATGGATATTTTATTCTGCAGCTCTAGCAATGGTACATGTAACAGTTGCATCGCTGTTCATCTCTATACAATCTTGAAAGGGTAATGTCGTACATCATCGTCGGCCATAATATTCTTGGGTACAACACCAACTGCAGACACTACCACATGATTCTTCCAGATAATGATGGTTTAGTAACCGCCTTCAATCCATCCTCAGTGGCTATTCCTGTATCTCCACATTGGCTTGTGTTGTTTAGTATTGTTTGATATAATCCCCCATACTGTTCACTGTAACCTCCGATTGAATACTGTACTTTCTTTTGAACAAACGTGAAACTCCTTGAATTCTGCACTTGAATTTCAACTTCATACTTGACTATGCAATCAATTCATCCAACCGTTCGAAACTATTTGTATTTGGCTTTTGCTCTTTCGTTAGTACGGCAATGTCTTCCATAAATTATATCAATGGTGTTGCTATCGTTTGATTATCACATCTGCAAGATATTAATATCATTTCCATCACTAGAACGAATAGAATAACTGATATCGTGCATCCAGCTGCATAACTGACTTGTAATCGTTGCCACTCAGTTGTATACGTTCCCATTGCAAATATCATATTAAACAAATTAAAATAATAGCTCACTATAACTCTTATTTATTTCAGGATTTAAACTCATTCTATCTCTAAAAGCATGCGGCACTGAACCATATACGTTGCCAAGATTAACTAATACTACTGACAAATCGATGTTGTTGTTGTTAGCCTCCTGTATTTGATTCCATATAGAAAAACGCGTGTTCAACGAGTCTATGGATATCAGATACACCTGTCTTCTGACTTGATTCATCAGGATATCCGTTTTCTATTGCAAATAGTATTATTCTTTTAGCAACTACTCAAAATTTGATTTTTCGTCTATGTTTAATAAGAACACTGGTCAGAATATTCCTTTTGATTTCGCCTCCATTGGGTGGATATTTTATTGCCGTGAAACTTCACCTGGCACATTTATTGCTCTGGCTTTTTTTACAAAATCATCTACTTCCTTCTTTCTCAAGTCTTTCATGTTACATTTTTCCCTGTTTTTTCTTAGGACATTGATCTTTGGCAATTCTTCCCTACGCTTTGGATATGTGTACGCTGTTTCAAGTGTACCCCTTGTGACTTTTTCGAGCATTCTAGCTTTCTGCTTTAGCGTTCATCAAATATTTTTTTTGCCAATTTTTAGCAGCGCTTGTTCTTTTATCTTTTCCGTTTTGCTTGTCTTTCCTTTTCTCATACGCTCTCTGTGTCTCTTCTTAATTGCTTCATAGATTAATTGTAATGCTTCCTTTTCATGGTCTTCTGCTGTAATCTACTGTGATCTTAATGTTCTCATTTCGATTTTCAATCCATTGATATTTTTCTGTTCTCGATGTCTTGTCTTTATTATCTTTATCTCTACCCCGAATTCATATTCCCCCTCTTCAGATATTGTACCGACTTGTTTTTCAAGTTTTTCCTCCGCATTTCCTTTCATTATTCCCACTAGCTTATCTTCTTCGTCGTCAATTTTATTTATAAACTGAAGTTTCATTAACCTTTGTCCACTTATTTATTTTCGTTTATTATCTAATCTGTCACCTAATATTGATTCAGTACGATTTCATTCCTATTGTGTGACTCATGTGGAATTATTGCTGACGTCACACGATCTGATGATCTTCGCTGTTGAACATCTTTTCTATTGAACTTCTAACCCTGATGAATTCCGACACCCTTTAGTGAACAAAAGGTCTTCCCGCAGTTCGAGTCAATTGGCTTTATATATGTCTGTTCCAAGTTCTTTTTCTCGTGTAATCTGTCCGTATTCATCCCTTATTCTCTCTCCGTTCATGGGGATATTGAGAGCCTATTTCTGAATATTTAGTTTTTGTTTCAATATATAAATAAAATTTATACGTACTGTAATAATTGAAAACGTGTTGGTAGTTCAATTGTGTTTTCAAATGAATTTTATTTGAAATAATTGTTTTATAAAAAAATACTGAAATATATATATATATATATATATATATATATATATATATGATGATCGACACTTCTTAACAGCAGAACGCCATATCTGAAAGATTGCATATCCGGTTGCAGCTCAGCAGACCCGACGGATTCGTACATGTCTTGCTGCAGATATGACATACGGGTTATAAACGTGTTTTGTTATTACATCTTTAAAACGTAACTTACGTTTAGGTCTCGCACGTTTTCTATGTAACAGTTTCTCCATATAACATTTGCTTATGGAGCCTGCAATCTCTTATCTTATCAAAGTGGTGTGTCAAGGATGTCTGACTACATATAATACGCACTTCAATATTCGGCACTCCGGCTTGCTGGGGAAATCGGTATCTAGTGTATAGTATAGCTACTTAATACTTAGAACCCTCCTGAAAAACGTTTGGTGGAATTTCTCTACGTTGATTTCTCTGTGAATAAAAGAGAACAGACAAGACACATGACACGTACACACATTTTTATTTTGTTGGTAATTGTACTGTCTGACTACAGGTGTTTATATATATATATATATATATATATATATATATATAGAGAGAGAGAGAGAGAGAGAGAGAGAGAGAGGGGCAGCATCTTTTCCTGAAGGCCCGTATTGTTAAATATAACAAACAACTGATCTCTGGATACCCTTTCGTAGATCCTTTTCATTGTCCGAATCAGAATCTTACTTTCGGGGAGGGGGATTGGCCGACGAATCTGCCATACTTTTCATTTGTGTCTCAAGTACTTTCAGACCCATCCGGGTCCATCCTCAGGCGATTGAGGTCAATCAAGTTCGTATTATATATGGTTTTGGCGGGTGTTATATAATAAGTAGGAAACTATAGTTTGCATCATATACATTTTAGTACATTTTTATTATTGCCGGTATTGAAGTTACTTCTGTTAATTACGTTTTTTTTTGTTGTTATAGGTAGAGGTTCTATTATATGGAGTGTTTGTTTATTAGTACAATATTCTAACATTTTCGTATTTTCTAATAAGAGTTTTATGAATTTCGATCGGGAGCAGGAATGGTCGTTAGTTTAGTCTTGGGCTATGGCTTCTTCTCCTTTCGTGTGTATCAGATAATTCTGGTGTTGGCATTAGTTTCCCTGATGGGCTATGGCACTAGTATCCGACAAATGCATCGTCAATCTCCTCGACAAAGTCGTGGTAGTCAAACCTATATAAATATGTTTTCTTGGTTGTCGGAGACACAAACTTCCAAAGGACAGTTGAATTCATATACGAGGCTTGTCTTATCAAAAACTCAAATCGAAGGGGAAGAATTATTTGTGATTATTTGTCGGATCCAGGGCCGCCAACAAGGCCATGACAAAAAAGTATTATTTCATGAATGACCTGATAGTGTATGTCAGCTCAAATACTTACTTAAGTCGATCCTTGCAGGTTGTACATACCTTATCCAAAGCTATTAGAATAACATTCGGCCTGGACACATGTTTCAAGTGCTTCCTCAGAGTTGGTTAAAAGATTCAAACTGGAACTCTACAGCTTCATGAAATGACTGCCATCAAAGAAAATAAGGAAAACTACACATACGTTGGCATATAAGAAAACGATTCAATTCAACATGCAAAGATGAAAGAAGACATGTCAGAGAATATGTACACCGTGTAAGAAAAATCTGCAAAACACAGTCAACAAATAAACACCAAGTAATTGAGATTAACCAACTTGACATCCAAAATCGCATGTGCAGGTTAAACACTACAACGACAAAGATGTTGACACTGTACAGAGTAGTGTACAGAACACTATGTATAGTAAGTCTGTATCTTTAGATAAAAATTAGGTATGAGTTTCTAAGAAATTGATCATCAACCTTAAGTTATTATTGTGCGAACCGGCAAATATCACATAAGCTCTCAGATCACACAGCTTATCATAGTACATACGCATCGCGAACAAAGAGCCTGTAGAATAAGTTCCACCACACAACTTGTCAAACACTTTGGACAAGACTGTCTTACAAATGAGACAAACAGACTAAACAAGCCTGCCACGGATATAGCTCGAAAAGAGCACCAGAAATATGCGAATACATTTCATTGCAGAAAACTAGAAAAATGCGGCAACAAACAACGTATGAATGAACTATACCAAGAATATATAGATAAGGAAAGCAGACTGACTCAAAAGAGGATCGCTCTTCTACGATCAGGAGAGAATGATGATGATTTTAAGAAGATGAGTGATCTCAGTAATGACAACAAGTGCAGGTTCTGTCACCCACATATAGAAAGTGTTAGCCACATGACATCAAGTGATAAGGTCCTGCTAGGGACGGCTGACATACAATACGACAGAATAGAATGTGTAAATATATCTAAATGTCCATCGGTAAATAGTTGCATGTCCAGTGTAGCAGCAAGTGCTGGGCACATATACCCGAAAGAACAATTAGAATTAAGTCATACACTATCCACTATGACTATGTAATTCCCACAAATACATACCTAGTGAATGAAGTTGTTGCATCTGACATAGTGATATGGGAATAGAGAGATAAAGTAGCAACCCTAGTTGAAATCAGTGCCCATGATTATGCTGTCTTTAACATAGCTCGGGGGGGAGATAACAAAATACAAAGGTCTTATGTACGACATTAAAAGAAACTAGATCATATGGAAGATATTTCAAAAAACAACCTGGCGAATATACTCAGTGAACCCAGTGCAAGAGAGATGCAAACAATTTCACATAAAATCTTAAAAAAAAAGGTATTTCCGTTGGAGTCGTTAAAACAGCGAGTGAATGTGTGGCATCGTAAGCAGGAAAATGTTAAGAACATTGTAAAGAAATGATCAACATAAGACTTAGTATCGCTATTGAACAGTATCTCTATATCGCTATATAACAACTAACTAGTTGATCCGTGTTAAAGGCAACGGGAACGGAGATAAACTCAAGTAGTTATATGCCCAACTTTCAACGACCCAGCACGAACACACATCATAACATGTTAAAAGCAGACTCCAGAATGTTCCTATGTGGGTTTTAAAAATGTATATTTTTGCCAGTATACTGCTTTCGTCGTTTCCGTTTTTGTTATGCTCTCCATCCATTTGTGGGTGGGTTCGATTGGACGTTATGGGTCAGGGATAATGCTTTTATATTTGTGCTTACCTGATTTGAAGCAAATACATCATTAGCTTAAAAGCTAAAAAGTTTCAATTGTTGTCAAACTGTGTTATTGTTTTTACAACCGCATGATAAGCTAACATGACGAATAACTCAAGTTAAGTAGGGATTTCATGCCAATATATAAACACCGCGCCGTTACACTTGGTTGTTTATTGTATTTACTGGCGTATTAAAATGTTATATCATTAAAGGTATGCATTTTGTAATTAAATTACAGCAATCAAGTGGTACATAGTAGACTATGTGTCAAATCATTAGCAACTGATACAAAAGGGATAAGTTCAAGAATAAAGCAACCACTCTCTTTATCGTTAGATCGTTTTGAAGCTACATTCGAGTATAGAAAACAATAAGAAAGCGTTACAACTGGTAATGGTTTATTAATTAGTTAATCATATGTATTTTGTATTTGTTTTTTAACCTGGTTTCCTTACTTTTTATGGACAGATTATTTACGATTATAATCTCTAGTGTTTTATTCCATAACTTACAGGGTTTAATATTCGACTTCATCTAAAATATCATATATTTTAGATGATATTCTGCGATTATTTGCAGACGACACAGCTATCTATGGATATACTTATGAGAGTATTGTTGATCATGATATTGCTGATTCTCTCTCGTCTGTTTTGGAGCACGTGGTGCAATGGAGGAAGGTGGATACTTAATTGTAATCAAGTTTCTCAATTAAGTTTCTCGTCTTTCACAAGGAACACCCTGATCAATGTTTCCTCCAGGTTAAAGGGATGGTTTTCTCCCTTAGGAAGACCCATATTTTTTAGGCTTCAAGCTGACTGTAACTCAAGATTGAAACTGAAAAATGATGTATGTTTTCTTGCTGATCTTGCTGGATCATTCGACCACTCCAGACAGTATGTTGCACCTGATTCAATCTTCTACTTATGTACGTGTCAGATAAATCTTAGGATAGAGTGATGCTGTCACATCTGGGGAGAACACTCTTTCTTGCCTTTACAATGTATACACTCTGACTTCACATGAAATGTTGGGTGATTTATTCTGTTAGCTACAACCACTATTTCATAAAATAGGATTTTCTCTACTTTATTTCCATTACCATTGTTGGTGCAATACTGTGTTTTTATCTTTGGTTCCTTCTTGTTTGATATATACAGCATTCACATTTTTTCGCACAATAACGTCAAATAACTCTCTATTTCTGCCGTCTACTTAATATCAAATGGTTGTACATATTAAAATAAAACTACTTTCCTTCTAGGCGACAGAGAGAGGGAGAGAGAGAGTAAGAGTTTAGTAATATAGATATTATGTGTTTAATCTTTTAATATGCTAACGAAGTTACGAAACTTTTTAGTCATCTTTCTGTAAAATTTTAAAATATATATATATATATACATACATACATATATATATATATATATATATTATATATATATATATATATATATATATATATATATATATTATATATATGTTTCTGCTTCGAAAGACTTTTCTTTTCAATTTTCCGAATAGTCAATGTAGTATTTCAGTCAAATTTAGGGATGTAAGTTCTGTGTGTTTCTTGTTAATTTTTTCTTTCCTTTTTCGCGAATACTTTCGCTTTGATTAATCAATTAGTGTTTGTCTTGGTGTTTCACAACTGTTTACTTATTTAACGGCTAACAATACACGACTTTAAAATGTTCTTCTAAAATATGGCATGCGAATACGATTACATTCTAAGGGCGCACAAAATTCAAACGTATACATACACATATATATATATATATATGTATGTATATATATATATATATATATATATATATATATATATATATATATATATATTGAACAACGTGTGTTAAGCAAATGCGATGCAACTTATTTACGATGCCTGTATAGTTGAGGACGACTTTATGAATTCTAATGTCGGGATCTATCATATTTTTATAGAATTACTCCAGGTACATCCATATTAATGTCGGCACGGTGTGTCCTTTGCCGTTAATGTACACCATTCGATTTCTTACCTCACGCTTTTAGTCTCCAAAATAAATCTCTTTAAATCATGTTAATTTAGCCAGTACATTTTAATATAATTCTGTGGAAAATCTACGATTTGCTAGAAATTAAATAAACAAAATAAAAGATGTTATTTTATTCTAAATATCATCTAAAACTGAATATTCCCTCATTCCTCGTCGATCGTAACACATCATATATAAATTTACTCCTGAACGCATCCAATACTTGATTTAGATTTTATGCCAACGTTGTAGTTTAATTTTGATTTTTCTTTATAAATGTTTATTTTTATAAGCAATGACATTCATCAAATCTCCGCACCCGTTATGTCGAATCACACTTGATGTTAATTGAAATAGGCTAATTCATCATTTGATTTATTTAAATTCGCATGAAGTATATTGAAAGCAGCATATCCTATTTGTTGTATTTTACAGTTGAACATTCTTCCTTCTATGTCAATGTCGTTCAAATTTTACTTTTTTCATCTTCCCCCTTATTTCGATTAATCTTAAGGTTCCGCGGTATTTTAGCTTGATGCTCGAATCTAGTTGAGCGGCTTGGTATGTTATTTAGCTCTTTTATCTGTCACAATTGAGCTGGAAATGACATTTTCATAATTAAAGCTGGACGCATTATATGTATTTACACATCTTATAAGATGCCTTGTTAGTCGTGCGATTTGTTAATCACTCTGAAAAAATAGTTGATGAAACACGCGCACATCGAATGTGCCGAGTTGCATCTACAAAAAGTTGTTAATGCGATTTGACATCTCTATGTTAAGTGTCGTTCGTGTTTAGTTTTACCAGACTTACATTTCAAATAACATTATCTCATGTGTTTGATAGGATTGCAGATGTATTTGAAATATCAGTGTTATCACTAAACGCTCAGTTTGAAAGTATGCATCTTAATCGTCCAAGCATCTTTACACATGTCCCATCCGATGTCTTTTGGTATTTCACGTTTCAGGTTGACATAGCATGTTCATTGGCTTCACATGTTTACGTTTCAATATCAGTTTAAAGTGGAATGTGGAAGTTCCTATTAGGCGCGTCAATCAATCTTCATATGAACGGTTTGTCATACAGACGGTAGCTTATCCGTGTGTTTAAAACATTTTTGCCAAGGTTCAATTTGAAATAGTATGTTCCTATAGTTGTTATACTTATGTTTCAAATAGCAATTTGCATCGCTACGTAAGCAAACTGAATGGACGTATCTTTATTGAGATACCTTCAAGCATATCGACAAAAAGTTATGTATGTCCGTTATATGTCACGCTTAAGTTTAAAATAGCACCTACATCATTTTCGTTCCTTTTCTATTGATTTCGTTACAAGTAAAGTTTAAATGTTGCTTTTAATTTTCTATAATATTCATAATTCCATTTTTCTTTTTCGCTTCACATAATTCATAACTCTTACTTGTTTTATTTTTTCCTTTTCATTATGCAAAACCTTACAAGCTGACAATGCCACTTATAGCCGTCTTTATGAGTATGATGCCAATATCGGAAGCTCTTGCTATAAAATGAAATAAATTTAGTGATAACTGAATTCCAACTAAAATATATAGTCTATCAACTATTAAAAGGTGATAACTCATTCGAAAATCAATAAATTACAATATTTCTCACGAAGCTACGCTAAAGTACCCATAGTTTTTCATTTCTCATTTAATCACTCAATCAGAATACACACACACGCACGCACACACACACACTTATATATATATATATATATATATATATATATATATATATATATATATATATATATATATATATATATATATATGACAAAGGAATGATCAGTAATCTGACGTAATGGGAAATGAAAAGATGAAAAAAAACAAGAGATATTTTTGTTATATATATTCAGCAACGTTTCGTCTTTATTGTAAGACTTCCTCAGGATGATAGTTTGAATAAAAATGTCATGTAAGTACATTGAAATTTTGGGTTGACATGATGGAAAGATGAAGGAAAAGTAGTAGTCGTGGTTATTGTGAGCGCTGAAGACGAGTCCAGGCTGAAAGGAGTCTGTGATGGCGAAGAATGAAATGAATATGGAAATCTTTGAGTGGGTACCATTAAAGCAGCAGTGAAATAGGGAGGGTGAACAAATTAGGAAATTTTCCTTAAGGTGGGAGAGATGAAGGGGCTGAGATTTTTGTTGTGGTGAGGTGTGACATGGATTTTGAAGGGCTGGGGAAAGAGGAGGGAAGGGGGTAACTCTGTGTGTTTAGCATGTAGGTGGTATCATAGTTTTAGAAAAATATTTGAAGAAATGAAAATAACTTGTAAATGGAGTGGGTAAGAGTGTGACGGACATAGTCAAAATGGTAGGAGAGGTAAGAGGGGAGAGGGGAGATTTTTGTTGCGATCAGGTGTGACATTTCTTTTAAGCTAGAGGGAGGGAGGGAAGGAGGAGTATTGACCAGGTAGATATGTCAGGAATGTGTGATTATAAGTATAGAACGTGTAGAAGTGAGCACGAGAAGAAATAAAAATAATTTTGTCAAGAACGATTATATTAAATATCTGTCCAGTAATACTATATGAATGTCGTTTTATGAGAATCCCTTCATACCCAACCTTGTCAAAGGCCTTGCATATATCAAGCGCTACAGCCCTAGCTTCACCTACCTCGGCTAGTGTATTATATATTAATTCAAAGAGGACCGTTAGGATATCTGCAGTAGATCGTGCTTGCTTGAATCTGTATTAATGATCAGAAATACGTTTAGCATTTACTAGGTGCCGGACTGTCGCTAATGCTTCAAAGAGTTTAGCAAAGATCGGGAGGAGACTAATTAGGCGAGAGTTTAGAGGATCAGTTCTCTCACCAGAATTCCTAAAGATTGGTACCACAGAGGCAATTTTCTAACATTCAAGAAAATAGGATTCAGCAAGGCATTTGTTGTATAGTTTTTAGCGGATAGTTATATATATATATATATATATATATATATATATATATATATATATATATATATATATATATATATAGTAATATATATATATATATATATATATATATTATATCGTACAGTATATAAATATATATATATATATACATTGATATAAATATATATATACATTGATATACATATATATATATATAAATAGAGAGTGAGATAGAGAGAGAGGGTGCGAAGCATTGCTGAACAGAACCTAGTCAACTGTTCGATGAGATTTTTTTTTTTACTAATAATCTTTTCCGTGTCAAAATAAATAAAAGTAATGAATGTTCCACGGGAAACACAGGCACTTTTGATTCTACGTCGAAACATATTCAGTTGACAAAAAACAAATGAATAAAAGCTAGACAAATGACGAGAATTAAAAATAATCCGAGAACACCATATGAAAAGTGTTTAAACGCCAACCCGGCGTAGTTAGAGGAGAACATTTAACAGTGTAATTCGATGATGCCGAGCTCAGTGTAACAGAATAAAACTGTATTTTAAATAAATAATTAAAAAACATTGTTATTCATTTGATACGTAATGTTATTTATTATAGGATACTGGAGTTAATAAAGATATGTCAAGTATCTTCATTTTTTAAATTAGTTTCAGAATGTAATATTTTTGTGTTGTTAACTAATATGTGTCTTGAATAGAGCCTCAAAAAGGTAGGGATAGTAATGTTGTGTTAAATGCCTGTAAATGTATCAACAATTTACGAGGTGCATAGTGGTCTTACGAAATCATTGTGTGGTACTAAAACCAATGTAGCCATTGTCTTTTAATTACTGTGAAACCAATACAAACACGTTAAAATGTTTACCGTAAATACAGATCATCATTCGACGCTGATTCTAGCGCCACGGAATTTAAATTGGTAAAGTCCTTATGGAACTACCGTGTTTTTTTATTTATTTTGATATATAACGAGTTTACAAACGGTGATCTCAACTGTTTTTTGAAATAATCTTTTTCACATTCTTTGGTTTATTAGTTTTTTTCCCAATCTAAAGACGATTCGACGAAGAATTGAAAGTAGTCGTGGTACGTCTGGAACATTCGTTTATGTTTGTCATTTTGACACAAGAAAAATCATGAGAAATGTTTTTTTTTAATTAAAAAGGTATAACATATTAAAAAACTATATTAAAAAAAAACAAAAAAAACTTATAGTCCCAAGTCTTCCAGTGGAAAATCACTCATGTAAGTCAATTTATTTTTTACAGTTATTATATTAGTTTATTTCTAACACTATTTTAAGGGATCATCAGTTGTTAACCATGAAAAACTGTTTCGGGAATTTAAAAACATATATAGATAGATAGATAGATAGATAGATAGATAGATATATATATATATGGGTATGTATGTATATATATATATATATATATATATATATATATATATATATATATATATATATATATAGATAGATAGATAGATAGATAGATAGATAGATAGGTAGGTAGGGATATGTCTATTGATATGTGTACATGTGTATAAGAGATTTCCAGGCTGGGTTTGTTCTATAACAACGTCTTTGTATATGCTTTTAACCTCTTGTTCCCCCAGAAAACATAAATTACTGGATTTTAAAATACTGGTTTTAATTTATAATAGTTTAGTATTATTGATCTATAATGATATTACTTTATTTACATACAAGGGCATACACACATCTTTTTCACGGGGAAATTAATATAAAGCATCATTACAGAATTTCTACACAATTAATATTCAAATAAACAAACATTCACAAGATAAAATATATGCAACTAAACCGTTTTACATATTACATTCGTATATGTGTAAGCAATGCATGATATGTATTAACGAAAGTGTTTGTTTTGAGTGAAATTCATCCTAAATAGTGGATTTAGTACAAGTGAATTTAAAATGAACCACTGGTTCAAGTGCTTCGATTAAAAGTATTTTGTTTGGAATATGACATACTATATTGCATAAACTTGATGCACTTGTATATACACATTCAGAGACATTAGAACACGACTATAATAAAGTTTAAAAGGTATACTCATTCTGGATACAAACATTTATATATAAATTGCAGTCACATTGTAATTGATTACGATTGCCGAGGATGAAATGCAATGCGAAAATAATGCTAGAAAATTTGTTGTTATGTAAAAGTTTGGATTTTATACATTTTTAAATGATTGTTTCAAAAAAAGTTCACTTAAAACAAAATACTATTTTCTTTTTCTTACTTTAACTTAGTTTTAATAAACATCTAAATGTCATAATTTTGAATGAATGAATTAAAAAGTAATGATTAATAAGATGAACTGATGCGCTGGGTGTGTCAAGTTCGAGTCCAGTCAGTTCCATAGCATCACTTTCACCTTCAGTTAGTGATGTTGACAACGTCCACTAAGTATATTCTGTAAGTACTCTAGTCTAAAAACGTGGTCGTAGAAACCAATGCCATCAACAAAATGAAGCCGGTCAAAAAACGGTGTACCATGATGATCCATATGAATACATTTAGACACAAGTTGAAGAAAGCAAATGTGGGATTCCCACAGGGTCACCAGGCAATTATTTAATTAAACACCATATTTTTAATTAGAATGTAAAATAATTCATGTACATTTCTGTTAGGTTCTTATATTTTTTATAACCATGTCAGAATAATATTAGATATTGATTATAGTGTATTGTTAATTAGTGACTTTGTACGTAGGTTATTACAAAACTACTGAGTTCGATTTATTTAAATATTTATTTTCGTATTAAACCATAATAAACTGAATATATTTTGCTATATTATAAATCAACATTTGGACAATCATTTGATTATATTGTTGCTAACATTATCGGCTCAAAAATAGATCGAGTTAAATTTACTTCAAAAAATAACTCTCAGAATAACAGTATCATAAACATGAACGCTATAAATCCAATGTTCTCAAATTTACTTTTAATAAAAATTCAAAAGAGGAGTGAATTGTATTTAAACAAGTCTTTTATACGACTATGAATCTTTAAATAAATCGAACTCAGTCTCTCCGTCGATTACAAAAGAAGATAATTAAGACAATTCACAAATTCTAAACATTTCAGATAGAAACAGTCTGAGAATATAACAGACATGCGAGTCCTAGTTTTCTATATGTAATAGAAAGCGTGTGGAATTCAGTGTGAAAAGTGTAATGATGTTTAAATTTATTTTTTTAACAACAGTTTTCATAACATATATTTAACAATGTATGCTCAATATTCCAAACTACAAGAGCTGGCACCCAAGTTCACCTTCAGGTTATTGTGTTTGTATCTTAATTCTGTTCACATCTATATTTTTAGAAAGTTATTTTATGTTCGCTATCCCGACGTACAAAAAATCTGAAGCAAACGAATTTCGCACCGTTACATTTATATAATGTCTAGTCTCATTCATGGCTTGAACAAAGACACATTGCTATTTAGAAAATATCCATTTGTGATTAAATCTCCCCGATTCTTTAATGTCCTGTTGTATGAATATCTGTACCCTTGTCTATTTAAGAAATACTCCATTGTTTTACTTGCGATAACTAAAATTCACTTTCCTTCCTGCGCCGTGTTCCATTGCATCTTCGTCATCCCTTATTGCGTCATTTCCTATATATTCGCTTGCATGCGTTCTCTTTATATCGTCTTGCCGCTTGGCCGATTACAAAGCATATGCGTCTTTCTCGGAAATCAATTCTCGGCAACTGACCTTAATTTCTCATTATATCACTACGTACAGGTATTTTCAACATGACCACAAAGATCTTGGGTCACTGACTCGCTTTCGCATGATATACAATTCTAAAACTGTCTTCCTACAATAGCAATCGATAATTCCGACCATAAAAATCAGATTATGATATCGATGAAGATCAAGCACAAGATTGGATGGTAATAAAAGATTGGATCGGTCATCGCTGCTTGTTTCCGCCGCTAATCAATCTTGTGTTTTTCGAGGTTATTTTTCTCTAGACACATACCCTCCAAACAGAACCCCACACATTTGTTTTCGTTTTCATAGAAATACTTCCTCAAAATAGCGAAGAAAGATCGAACCATCATATGAGCTTATTTGTATAAACATGTATTTACACATATATACATGTGTATTTTGCAATAAGTATTGATGTAAAAATTAATATAAAAATAAAATACAACCTATCTTATGGAGAAAAATAGATGAATAATAAAGCACATTATATAAATACCAAACCAGAATCTAATAAGGTGTACTTATTTCAAATAAAAATTGGCCAATGCTAACACAGATGGTAGTTGTGATACATTTATTGTATAATTAGAATGAACACATTATATATGTATATGTTTTTAGGTGTCAGTCTTTCATGTTATGCGTTTTGTCTCCGGTTTAAACTATTTTGTCTATAATTATTCATGTAAAACTCATCTTCACGAAGACATGACGACATGAGAAATAGTTCGACTAAAATAAATATTTGTTAGTAACATTTCCTTGTTTGTGTAAATATTGACAATATTTGTTAGATATCAGACTAAATGAATGAGTTATATACATGTATCCGCTTATAAATGTTAGGAGAATAAGGCTAAAATTAGATTATTGCCGTATTATGGCAATTTGATGCATGAGACAATACCGTTAATGTTATGTATTAATATATATCACATTGTATCGTCTCGTTTTACTTATCTTGTTTTATTCATCTTTTTTTATATATGTCTATTTAACAATTTAGAAAATCTGGTAAGAATACCTTTAAAAAGTTACAGTCAAAACACTTTTAATGTATTCATTGTTTAATGTATTACGTATATGATGAACGATAATAGGTTGTAGCTAATTTGCCGATGCATAATTATAATTGTCCTGAATCATATACACGTTAAAGTGTATACTTTTAGCATTGGTTCGTTGGAAAATTATCATTTTTTTTCCGGAGAAAATGTAATGCAAACCTGTGACCACTTTTTAAAACTATCTGAAACTTCACCCTATCATATGGCCAAAATATATCAAAATAATGAGTACAGATCTAGATCAACAATTTTTTGAAAAATAAATTGTTTTTCACTTTTACGTACACGTTGAAAAATCTATTTAATAGCCTAGGATTATAGTTCTGCTATCGAACATAATGTGTGAAATGTAGAGTGATTAACAATTTTCGAGTTTTAAAATAGCGAAAATTATCAGTATAAACATGAACAGTTAATTTAATCTTATACCCAGTAAACCTATATAAATAGTGATAAAATGCTTTACTTATACATGGGAGCAAAGTTAATGTTAATGTTATGAGATAAGAATTCGACATGCAGAAAAATAAACGAAAACTGTAATATTTTATCACAGTAGTTTTAAAATGTATTTATAATTAACATTGTCAAATGTATTTATAATTAACATTGTAAAATGTATTTATAAATAACATTGTCAAATGTATTTTAATTAATATTATCAAATGAATCTATAATTAACATTGTCAAATGTATTTTTAATTAATATTGTCAAATGTATTTTAATTAACATTGCCAAATGTATTTATAATTAACATTGTCAAATGTATTTATAATTACTATTGTCAAATGTATTTATAATTAACATTTTCAAATGGATTTATAATTAACATTTTCAAATGTATTTTAATTAATATTGTCCAATGTATGTATAATTAATATTTTCAAATGTAGTTATAATTAACATTGCCAAATGTATTTTTAATTAATATTGTCAAATGTATTTATAATTAATATTTTCAAATGTATTTATAATTACCATTTTCAAATGTATTTATAATTAACATTGTCAAATGCATTTATAATTAACATTGCCAAATGTATTGATAATTAAAATTGTCAAATGTATATATAATTAACATTGCCAAATGTATTTATAATTTACATTGTCAAATGTATTTATAATTAATATTGTCAAATGTATTTATACTTAACATTGTCAAATGCATTTATAATTAACATTGTAAAATGCATTCATAATTAACATTGTCAAATGTATTTATAATTATTAAATTCGACATAGTTTGATTATTAAAATATCTCCATAAACGGATGATCGACTTTAAAAATTACTATAAAATATATCAGTAATGTTTTCAATAAAAATTATAATTGTCTTATGTTAAGAGATTTCGAGTAAATATTTTACAAGTATCACCTGAATATAAAAATGTATTTATACTTCAGTAATATATTTTAGAAATGTATATTTAAATAGTTAATCCATCTCCACACTGTCACAAACTCCTTTTCGTCAAGCAAAACGAGTGTAATAACACGGTCAAATAATTCCCAATGATTTATTTCATAATATATACCTATGATTAACCAGTAAATACTGCCAACTAAACCCTCAGCTGTTTGATGATTTGGGAAGTGTATTCATTGTCGTAAGTAGGTGTGGAAGTGAGATAGAAAAAGAACATATATAGAAATATAAAAAGAAGAATAAGAACAAAGAAGAATGTGTCACCCTTTTGTCATATTTCAACGTCACTTAAAGTATTCTCTTACTGTCCAATCGGATAACCCTATCCTCATCCCATGTGTACACCTTTCAATATAAAATTATTTCCAAATCTTCACTATTTCTGAAGACGTTCTCCATCACGAACGAAACCGGTCAAATCTTTAGTTTTTGTTTTTCTCCTGCACTTTAAGTTGGTTTCCGTTTGTCATTTTCACATATATATGTATGTTTATATTACACATAACTACTTGACGCAAGCGTTGCCCAGAAGCATTTGAATGGTTTTTTTTTTGTTTACTTTTGTTATTATTTTTAAATCATCGGACATCTTCGTAAATTTATGTTCGAACCTGTTTTTTTTACTCAAACATCTATACGTTATGGGTAATTTATATGCCAAGTTCAAACAAATGTTGTAAGCAATAGACGAGTTCGAGTGCAACACACTATAAATCCGATTTCTTAAAATTGAGAAAATACACATTTGATCGTTAAAACTTATTTTTATTAAAAGCAAGAATATTACCCCGATATTACATTACTTTAACGAACTCGTTGTGTGTGGGCTAGCGTGCTTAACTTGAACATTTTTAGTAGAGGTAATTTAACAATTTTGAAAATGGCATTCATTGCGTTTGGCATTCGAACTTTGTATACTTGCCTATGAATCTTTGAAACATCTATTTGTCGTAGTTATGTAAGTTAGCTTCTTCATGTGTACAATAAAACCTACATTTAGTTTTCTTAAATGCAACTTTAGTCAATGTGTTTAATGTCATTATACAAAAACAAAGTGCAATTAAAATAAGTGTGTTTGATTAATGCTGAAACCTATTTTAAACAAACACATTGAACATGAAAAGAAATGGTATATATTGTGTTTACTATGTTATATTTTCAGTACACATAAGGCGTATGTTATTAATAGTGTAACCTATTGTAAAATAAATAATGCGAAAAGAAATAAGTAATAAACGACATATGTAATAGAATAAATACAGATAAATATGAATGTTGTTTTCTTTTAAACTTAGTTTAGCCCAAGTTGCCACTGTAGACGTAAGGATTAAAGTGTTGGGGGCAATCCTAAATTTGAAGCGGTGCAGTGAGATGCTTGTTTACATTAGTTTAACATTTCTCAATTTCGGTACAGTCGGAGAAACAGGGAGCGGGGAGGGAGTGTCGCACGCCGGCAGATTGAAGAAGGAAGCTATGGGAGTAGAAAGCTGTCAATTATCTGGGTATCTTCACAGTGAATATATGGGATTTATTTAATTGCTGGGTTCATTGAGTGACTCTACGTCGAGAGGGTACTTGAACAGCATGCTCATCAGAGCACACTCACTTAAAATACTTGTAAAGCAAGCAGAAAAATGCAATATTGCGACGATAGGACAGGAGCTAGAGCTTGGTGGATATTAAGGGCCCTATCAGATCAAGACTCTTTTTTGGACATTGTCTAAGAGAGAGAGAGACTTGTGGGTGGTGCACTAGTTCAGATGTGACAAGTATACTCCATGCACGGGCGGATGGTGGTTTTGTAGATACATAAGATATTGTCAGGTGTGAGCAGTTTTCTAGCTCGGTAGAGGGAGCCCACTTTATTTGCAACAGTCTGGTTAATGTAGTCCATGTATTTGTTCCAGTTGATGTTGCATGTGAATGTAAGGCTGAAGAGTTTGAACGTTGTACTCTCAGATAAGGTGTTATTTGCCATTACAATCGTTGCTTGAAGAGGTGTTTCCTATAGTTGTTGAAGGAAAGGAACTTTGTCTTAGCAGCATTTTATATTACCACACATTTATGACTCCATACAACTACATACTGTAGAAATACTCCCGGGATAGGCAGCGTAGTTGTGGCTTTTAAACGATACGTAAGTCCATACTATAATTACAGTAGAAGGAAACGTTCAATGAAGTGTAGTCGTTTTCTCTCAGTTACTGTGCGCATGTCTTTCGGTGTTTCTTAACAGTGTGAATAAAGTAAAAAAAAAATTCCTGAATAATTATGTACCCATGTATTCCGGACGCCATTATGCTTTTCCACTTTGTAGGCAGCGCCGCGTTAATCTTAGCAACTCATATGATTATAATCACATTAAAATAAACGGGAAATCTTGCACCGTGATAGGGGATGAATTAATTATAGGAATGGATAGAATATGTAATCGATGAACTGGACTGGAATTTATTTTATAAAGTAAATAACACAAGTTACACATTTTCATAATTGATTGAGTTGTAGCGATTTGTCAGATACAATACTGTTTATTGAATCAGACTGACTTTTCTTTCTTCACACATGCATATTTTATACATATATATATATATATATATATATATATATATATATATATATATATATATATATATAAAGAATTTGTAAAAAAGCTTTTTTCAACAATTGTTTGTTATTGTATTATTTTATCAATTTCTAATTTAAATAAATCAGAAAATTATAAAATGTTAAAATAATAAAATAACAAACAATTGTTGATAATGTTGGTTTAAAAATGTTGGTTGGCTCACTTCTTTAAATATACGTGTCTCTCGTAGGAACTGCACCCATTCTGCACTACCCTCTACTCTCTCTATATCTGTATATATATATATATATATATATATATATATATATATATTGTGTGTGTGTATATATATAGATATGTATCTCAACCAATGATTAAATGAGAATACCGATATAATATATATATATATATATATATATATATATATATATATATATATATATATATATATATATGAGAGAGATATGGTGTGTTTAGTAGGAATTCTCTTTTCATTTACGCAATTGTTATTAAATAACACATATTGTTTTTGTTTGATGCCACTTTCTTTATAATTTTTCGAATGTTACATTTAGTATTTCGGACACAATTGTCAAATTGATGTACATAAATACTGTTTGTGTTTTGTTCCAATTATATTATCTCAATTGATGAACCCCGTAATTTAAAGTAAGGAAATTCTGTATATCTTCAGTATATCTCTAATATTTGAAAGACAATGCTGGGTTTTATGGTAAATATATTCACAGCGTTTATTCAGACTCTACAATCACAAACCGGTTTATAAAAAATCCATTTAATGTTTATATATAGTTTTTTCTAGTTTTGCGAATGAATCGAAATTAACAACGTAATGTAATTAATGGAGTGTTAAATCCGACAGCGTTCTATATACTTAAACCCTTCAAGAACAATATGTGATACAATACACTTCTTTTTATTTTAGGACCGTTTAGATGACTTTTAGACACTTGCTTCCAGGTAGAAACATTACCTTCTGAGTATTTCCTTTCAATGGTGATTTTCATAACAGCCCAATTACTTCTGTGTTTTAAGGATGTATAGCTGTAGAGGCAGTCCTACTTTTATTGGGTCTTATTTTTAAATATACATCACAGATAAAAACGTACTGATATTAGTGTTATCTTTAATAAACGAATTACGTGACTAATTCCTTGCTGGTTTAGGATGCGCGTGTTTCAATTGAACTTATATATTATTTTTATAGATTTACAATTAATCGAATATCTATTGCACTCAATAAAGACATATCATAATACAAAACTTTAAACACATCGATTACTTAATCCGTAAATAATTATTACAGTTTTCAACAAATGCCTATTACGCTACACTTTGAGATTGATAAGGGATTTGGAAGGATTTAATCCGTCGAATAGAAAGTTATTTATTGCTATCAAATCCTTAGCTAAGTCTCATGTTATTAAGGGATTTCACGCATTTCCAGCATTCTGCATCCAATAGTTTTATTAATAGAGATTAGAACAATATTATTTTAGAGTTATTAGTTGTAGTTTATAATAATTTGGTTACATTATTTGTATTATATAATAATTTTGGTTACATTATTTTTATTATATAATAATTTTGGTTACATTATTTTTATGATATAATAATTTTGGTTACATTATTTTTATGATATAATAATTCTGGTTACATTATTTTTATTATATAATAATTCTGGTTACATTATTTTTATTATATAATAATTCTGGTTACATTATTTTTATGATATAATAATTTTGGTTACATTATTTTTATTATATAAAAATTTTGGTTACATTATTTTTATTATATAATAATTTTGGTTACATTATTTTTATTATATAATAATTTTGGTTACATTATTTTTATTATATAATAATTTTGGTTACATTATTTTTATTATATAATAATTTTGGTTACATTATATTTATTATATGTGATTTAATGTTTTCACTCAATGGAAAATATAATAATTTCGTATAAAACACACATATATAAAAAAAAAAAATAAACGAACAAAAATGAAGGTGGAATAAACACCTCGCAACGCCGAGTCTGTGCGTTATGTTTACAATAAAAGACACATTTTATCTTCATTGTTTTTATGAATTATTGTCGTAACTTCTCTGCATTTATTCTATTTAATAATAATGGAAAAATGCAGAAAACAGAATGTAAAGAATTTATTATTAATGCATTTTTAGGAAATTGATGTGTAAATTATCATCACACTTGTCATTTTTCTCATTGCTTTTCGTATTTGTTTCACTTGCAGTGTTTATCAGACTCCATTACTTTAAATCGAAAAACATACATTTCTTACAGACAGCTAACAACTTATTCACAACGGACATGACTAAATATAAAAGCGAGGACAAATACGTATGTAAGAAAAGTATTGTTATTGCATCGGCCAGCGGGTAGGTGTACAAATTTACAAATACGTATGTAAGAAACGTGTACAAATTTACAAATACATATGTAAGAAAAGTATTGTTATTGCATCGGCCAGCGGGTAGGTGTACAAATTTACAAATACGTATGTAAGAAACGTGTACAAATTTACAAATACATATGTAAGAAAAGTATTGTTATTGCATCGGCCAGCGGGTAGGTGTACAAATTTACAAATACGTATGTAAGAAAGGTGTACAAATTTACAAATACATATGTAAGAAAAGTATTGTTATTGCATCGGCCAGCGGGTAGGTGTACAAATTTACAAATACGTATGTAAGAAACGTGTACAAATTTACAAATACATATGTAAGAAAAGTATTGTTATTGCATCGGCCAGCGGGTAGGTGTACAAATTTACAAATACGTATGTAAGAAACGTGTACAAATTTACAAATACATATGTAAGAAAAGTATTGTTATTGCATCGGCCAGCGGGTAGGTGTACAAATTTACAAATACGTATGTAAGAAAGGTGTACAAATTTACAAATACATATGTAAGAAAAGTATTGTTATTGCATCGGCCAGCGGGTAGGTGTACAAATTTACAAATACGTATGTAAGAAACGTGTACAAATTTACAAATACATATGTAAGAAAAGTATTGTTATTGCATCGGCCAGCGGGTAGGTGTACAAATTTACAAATACGTATGTAAGAAACGTGTACAAATTTACAAATACATATGTAAGAAAAGTATTGTTATTGCATCGGCCAGCGGGTAGGTGTACAAATTTACAAATACGTATGTAAGAAACGTGTACAAATTTACAAATACATATGTAAGAAAAGTATTGTTATTGCATCGGCCAGCGGGTAGGTGTACAAATTTACAAATACGTATGTAAGAAACGTGTACAAATTTACAAATACATATGTAAGAAAAGTATTGTTATTGCATCGGCCAGCGGGTAGGTGTACAAATTTACAAATACGTATGTAAGAAAGGTGTACAAATTTACAAATACATATGTAAGAAAAGTATTGTTATTGCATCGGCCAGCGGGTAGGTGTACAAATTTACAAATACGTATGTAAGAAACGTGTACAAATTTACAAATACATATGTAAGAAAAGTATTGTTATTGCATCGGCCAGCGGGTAGGTGTACAAATTTACAAATGCGTATGTAAGAAAGGTGTACAAATTTACAAATACATATGTAAGAAAAGTATTGTTATTGCATCGGCCAGCGGGTAGGTGTACAAATTTACAAATGCGTATGTAAGAAAGGTGTACACATTTACAAATACATATGTAAGAAAAGTATTGTTATTGCATCGGCAAGCGGGTAGGTGTACAAATTTACAAATGCGTATGTAAGAAAGGTGTACACATTTACAAATACATATGTAAGAAAAGTATTGTTATTGCATCGGCCAGCGGTAGGTGTACAAATTTACAAATACGTATGTAAGAAAGGTGTACAAATTTACAAATACATATGTAAGAAAAGTATTGTTATTGCATCGGCCAGCGGGTAGGTGTACTGTTTACACATGTGTTTCCTTCTTCATATTTAATTGTGTGTATTTCTTTTGTTTGTTAATTACGTAAAAACGACTGAAACAATTTTTAAGGAAGAAACGATGATGTTCTAGTGTGTATCTAGATAAAAGTGGTGAACCGGCGATTTTAGTATATGTATCTTATTCTCATCAGCCGTACAATCTTTTAGACGTAAGGAAACTGACTTACAGCAGTGATAACGACCCTAACCTTTTGAAGAAGTAGAAATTGGCCTATGTTAACTGGCAACTATAAATAATATAAGTTTTATTTTTCTAAATTCTATTTGTCTGCATTTACGGTATATCAACGTTATACAACACGCAATTTAAACGCTGATTACAAACGTTGCTCTCTCACATAGTTCGGGTCGAGATTTTGATCCAATACACTTTTAAAACATACATCTGATAGTAATAGATGAGATGGCATTAGAACAAGGCATAACGTATTTGATATTGCGCTTCGATATTCATCACACCGAGTAGACATCCATAATGTAAGTAATATATTGCTTAAATGTTTCTTAGTTTTATATGTAGTTGTTAATGTTATTTAATAGGCATTTTTAATTAAACGACTTTCATGTTTACTGTTCAACTATGGCGTAAGACTAACATCTACGATATTTTAATGTATGTAATATATAATAAGATGATTTATTTTCATTTCGGGTACAACTCATTGGATATTTCATTCACCTGTTAATAGCAATGCTGGTGTAAAACTCAGATGAGATGTGAATAATAGAATTGAATCAACGAGAATATATTATTGAGATACAAATGTCGGATACATATTCAACGAAATGTAAAGTCAAACATGGGCGCATGTTATAGAATGGTCCGGAAATGACGGATCATTTTCCATTAAATTTAAATGCGATATTAACGGACCATTTTAAATGCTAACATTATTGTGTTTTTTTTTGGGGGGGGGTATGCCATGATGTTCAAGTTGTTCACACGTAATCGCCAAAAGAAGTAGAATATAATTTTTAGAGAGTTATTTAGCGGGCGGTATTATTCTACAATAATACCCTAGATATTATCAATGTACAATTGGCTTAATCTGGTGTGTTCATCGTATAAATATGCATTTACATAAATATTTGACACGCTTATACCAATTAATCTTGTATTTTTTTTCTTTTAAAAACTGCATGAATTATATATATATATATATATATATATATATATATATATATATATATATATATATATATATATAAGCAGAGTAAAATGCTGATTATTTTATAATCCATATTTCGTTATTTCTTAGTCCCACATTCTAGATATTAATATTAAATTGTAAATAATTTGACGATAAACGTCTACTTCGTCAAACGCTTTAGGCATTAACAAAATCGAGGAGCGCATCATGTATAAAATGATCTGCGCTTCATGGATAAATGATTAACGAATGGGCACACTCTAATTCATTCATAATGACAAGTATAAGCGATGCTGAAGTATCCTTTGTCACTCATGAGAGTCTTGAACCACGGGAAATAGAATCATTTAACGCTTAATTTGAAAGAAAGTAAATAAAACCAGTAATAGATCCGCTTTGACGCTCGTATTTTTCTTTTCACCACTCAAGATTTCCGTTGGATGAGACAAGAAAATGACTCTTAGTTGAATAAACCGAGTTGGCGGCGGGCCGACATTGCAGCACATATCGAAAATTCACAGATAAAGCGGCGAATTTCTTTTCTCGTTTAATCTCTAAAGGAGGTTTCCCGTCTTGTGTGTGCAATTTTCGCCTGCATCTAAGTTCAATGCAGTTTAAATAAAAGACCAGCATTTACCCAAAAGAAATATCTACAATGAAAAGGAAGCCGTAGAAAATGAACGTATTCCACCCCAGGGGGTTACATGATCAAGCTATTGTTACCATTGACCAGTGATTCTTCTTTTTATCTGTTTCCTATTTCTGACTGCCTCTCTACACGTTTATCTTACTTTATTTTCTAAAACGGTTTAAATAACCATCTACATCTACCCATTATTTTTTCTATTTTTCTCGTTTTTGTGTGCATATATATATATATATATATATATATATATATATATATATATATATGGTAGTTGAATCACAAACTTAACAAACTACTTGCCAAAGACCCCATCGTCAAACACATAAGCAACTTACGAAAGCCCATTCAACTAATCACATATCACCCACGAGCACACCACCACGAAGGAACACTCGATTTATAATATCTCAATACACCTTCATCGAAGAGACAAACTATAAGTCTGTATGACACCACAGCTCAACCCGGTAAACATATGTTTTGACATGGAATAATACTTTAACAAACTTAGACTAATGGAATATTGTACATACAACATCAATACACCTAAAAAAAATGTTCAATTATACAACAAACTGCCTCAGAACATAGACAACAAAATGTGGGCCTCGCCTAGTTGACGAAATATATACATAGATCAACACGCTAAAAAAGTCAGACTACACTAACACACATTCCTACACAACACAAAGCACATAAAAAACACACTATTTACCTGGAAGAACGAACAGTCATTACCACCTTCAGAACTAACCAAGACATCACGACAAAATCAGCAAACATAGGAGGATCCATCAACATGATAAGCACGACTATTGCCAGTGAAAAAGTAGAAACACAACTCTTTTATACCCAAGTTCTACCAATAACTTATCCTGGTATCCCATTACAAAACAGATTTCACAGCCGTCAATCAAATCCTCATATTGCTATAATTTACGTTACCACTATCATATTCTCTGATGGCCTCGATCGCTCATATTTTATATGGTATCTACTTATCCTTATTGTTCATTCTTTCGGTTTATCTCCCCCTGTTTATTAACGATAAGCTAAATATATTCGCCCCGGGGCCGTTTTTGTTGATATCCCCTTTTAACTCTTTTCCTCCCCTCTTATTTACGCTGTCAGGAAACGATCAAAGTGTAGTCCCATTCTTTCTTAATAACTGAGGGTCTCTATTTGTTTGATTACATTTTACTGGCTTTTAAAATGTTGTGGTTGCAAGGTTGAACAATAATTAGTGAGGAATACAATGAAGACGCAAACAACAAGGAGAATGCAATAATAAGTGTATTAAAGAAAAGGTATAGTTACAGTATGTACAAATGAAGGTGTCGAGTCAGAGAGTCTTGGTGGGAGGACATGTACGCTCTTCGGCGTCACTTCCGGTGGCATTTAGGTAACACACACCAAGGCCAACCTAGGCTTGCCATTTATAGTGTAACGTTATTCGTATATGCAAATGAGTGGTTGCCACCACAACAGAAAACCTTTGTCGAAGAGATATATTGTTCTATATAGTCTAAAGAGGATATCATCACAGGCATTTCCCCATCCGTTGCTCCAGTTTACTGCCTGCGCCGTAGTCTCTCATATTGACTTTTTGTAATCTCCGACAGTATCTCTCAAAATAGATGGGTTACCCAAGTAAAACTTACCTTGTCAGACATTTGGCTTGAGAAGTATGAACGTAACTAATAAGCTTTTGTCGGTATATTTGTTCCAGCTGTAGAATACGTTACTTATATTTCATCTACCGTTCTACTTTAGTCCAGTACTTTCGATTGCTCCACTTTTTACTTTAGTATGGATGCCTCACTCTCATCAGATCCGAGCGCTAGATACACGTATTTGGGGATTTTAATATCAACAATCATGATTGCTTTTTATTCGCTAGCTATACAGACCAAGCTGGTAACAACACACATAGTGTCGCTATTGCATACTCGCTTAAACATACTGTGAATTTCACGGCCAGCATCCTTGATCCTTAGGATCAGCAATCCTCACTTTAAAACCTATTCTTAACATGACTGTTCGAGGCCTGCCGAAAGATGAGCATATCCTAATCGGAAACGCTGATCATCTTGTGAGGCTGGACCCCAAGCCAAACAACTATTACTGAAAATGACGACATACTTCAAGCGGGCAGATTGCGTATCCATCGCATATCACATCAGAGACGCCCCTTGAAGTAAAAAATGTTCTCATCCTGTTGATCAGTGTGCAAATGAGGAACCTTAATGGGTCACAGCAGACATTGAAGTGCATGTTCCATAGAAAGACCGACTCTCATCAATGCTTCACTTCAACATAGGCAGCTGTCATTGCTTAGAGGTAGCAAGCATTCCGCCCATTCAATCGCCTTCAAATTGACAACAATTTATATAATCAATTAATAATTGTAAGAGTGTAATAACCGTTTTCGCCGGAAGTACTTTCTTTCCCATAAAATGCATTGCTCCCTCTTTTTCTTTTCCCTCTTTGTGCCCGGATCCCCACACGAGGTAAGTCGTATGTTTGTCATTCAAATATACAACATCACCCCCTGATCTCTGATCACATTTCATAGTCAGAAGTCCACACTGGAGGTCGCCGGCTTCGCTGTGATCTCCGTGGTTACCCTTCACGCACACCTCCATCCAGATCGGTCGCTGTTGGCCTCTCTCGCAACTCCGTCTCATGCCTCTCCACAGGTCTTAGGTACAGAACGTGTCTCAGCATGCCATCGACAGACACATTACTGTCCAAATTCCTGGCTGTAACTGTTCCGTGCGCCCATTGTGTCGTACATCGCGCACCAGGCGGCTTTACCCACACTTGATCTTCTAGTCGCACTGTGCTCCTGGTTGCTTGACTCTGTTCCGGTGGCGGAACGCTTGGATGCCGCCAGACATATCGAAATATTTGTTCTTGTGGCACCGTCTCCCTCACCTGCCCTTATCTGGGAGTCATGTTGTACCAAAACAGGGCCTCTCCTGGTGCGGTTCCCCCTCTCTCAGCCAACGCTTTGACGATCCTGTGGTTCCTTTCCACTATGCCGTTTCCTTCCGGCCTATACGCGGCTCTGAAGTATGGTCTGATGTTCCATCTCTCCAGCATCTCTATGTCTGTTCCTGATCGGAAAGCAGCCTCATTGTCCATCAATACTTAATCTACGGGTCCACGTTCCAGAAACACTGTATTCATTGTGCTTGCCACCTCACTAGCCGTCTCTCTCATCAACTCCCTCCAAATCGCGAACCTACTTGGTCCGCAGTCAATCATGGTTAGATATTGAGCCCCTCGATAGTGGGTGACATCAACGGCAAGTCTCTTCCAATTTTCGCCCACCTGGAGCTCTCCGTGATGATGTGACGCCGGTGCCGGATCTATCGATTGACACCGCACGCATTGCTGGACAACTTTCTGCACGACCTTCCTCGCAACACTGGGATCTACCTTGCGGGCTAGATGCAAAGTCCTGTCAACTCCCATGTGGTGCATAGAGTGCTGGTCCTTGACTTCCTCATGGGTCATGCAGCATGTTTCATCAGCACTCTCTGTCGTTTCGTGCAAGGCTTCCATCCGCCCTCTTCTCAATCTCGTTAGGCCGTCTGCCCTATTCTTGGCGGAAGGTATGAACGAAACACTGACTTTCAATCCAAATTCGGCGATTAACTCTCGTAGGATCCCGACTCTACGCATGATGATCATTTCTGAAGCACCTTTTTTCTTTACTCTTCGTTGTTCTGTCACAGCCGCCTGCACCCAGTTCAGCACGGTCGCTGAATCTGTACGCAGCTCAACCTCTTTCAGTCCCCACCTTAATGCCAGGTTTATGCCCTTGATAGTTGCGTCCAACTCGGCTACGTTGATGTGGGAGAAATCTGTTGCTTTCCTAAGCCAGGCCGCGTCCTCCACCACCTCACCTCCAATCTCAACTGCGACGACAGTGGCAATGCTACTTGCATCACACCATACGACCCCTTTTTTCTGTCTTAGGGACTCTCCACTTTCCTCTCACTGGGTCCTCCTTATCCACCTCCTTTAGGACATCTCGCATCACAGCCACCACATTTTCTCCAACGCTGTCCTCCCATTTCACTCCTCCTGCTTTTCTCTTCACATAACTGCAGGTTGCTTTGAGCCACCCAGCTACAGGGTAATGGCCCACCAACTTCCCGCAAACCGAGAACAACTGTCGTCTGCTCATTCTGTCCGTGACCTCTGGAATAGCGTTCCCTCTCGTGAACCAAAGCTCTCCCATTGCATCTTCCTCTAAGTGGAGTCCCAAAGACGCACCGCCATTTAACAGCTCAGGAGCCTTTGCTGTTAGACCAAACCTCATGAGCTGTTCCACTACTCTTGGTGCTGGCACCACTATCTCATCCAGCAGTATGTCATCTACATAGGAGTCGGTTGCTTCATTTACGTCCTCCTCCTCTTTCAACACCCGCTTTAATATTGCAGTCATGATTTTGGGCGCGACATTCAACCCAAAACCCAAACGCGTCAAGCAGTACGTCTTCTCCTTGAATGCTACCAGCTGATATTTCCAGAGATCTTGCTCGATATGGATTTGCAGATGCGCCGACTTAAGATCAACAATCGTAGACGCCCCAACCTTCTGTCTCCATCTCCGCATGGTTTCTGCACAAACGTCTATGCCGTCACCCCCTGTGTGGCAAGACACATGTTTGTTCAGTTCCCGGTAATCCAACACGGGGCGGACCTTATCCTTGGTCGGCTGGATCACCGTCATAAGAGGTAACATACCTCCTTTAAGTTCCTCTTTCAGTGATGATACCCCATTAAGCGTTTCCCGGACAGTCCATGGCTAGGTGGCCACTCTGCTGGCACCGGTAACATATGATCCGCGTCAGATACTTCTGACAGTCTTTTCGGAGGTGCGGCCCACCACATTTAAAAACATTTCATTGCCACCTTCACTGGCCTCGTGCACCGCTCTGTGCAACTGCTGAGTCATCCTTCACCCGCGAGGATCGCCTGCACGTCAGCACCTTTGCCCTGGGGATTAATGCGTGGACATCGGCATTGTCAAATCCGGGCACCTGTTGCAATTCCTTTGCAACATCTTCTGGGAATCCAGTGGTGAAGAATAGCTTGACCGTTGTCTCAAACCCTCGCCCCACATATCCTGCCAGTCCGGCCAATCGCTTCACCTTATTGGCGTAAACATTGACTGACCCACCTGCCCACCGTAGATTTTTCAGCATCTCTGTCGCTTCACATGGGCTTTCTGCGAACGCTCTTTTGAAACGGATTTTTATAATTTCCACATTCTGTTGTTCATCTTCGCTAAGCTCGAGATATAGGGCAAGGGCGTCTCCTTCCAAAAATAACGGCAAGAAAGATGCTAGGTCCGTAACGTTTTTCAGTTTCGCGACTAGCTCAGCCTTCCTTATCCACTGATAAACGTCGGTACTTCCGTCGAATGGCTTCACCATCGTGGTTACACTCGCGTCTGTCATTTTCTGAAAGAGGAAAAGAAAGAGAAGCGGGTGCATAGCTTGTTGTTAAGTGTCGGGCAGTAGGTAGCAACCCGAAATAAAAATAAAAATAAACTCCTCTCTGCTTCCTTCTATCACTTTGGACAACCTGTTGCTCTGGCACACTCCCTACTTCCCAAACATTGACTGCTCTTATCATGCAGCCCCCTTCCCACAATCACTCTCCCCCGGAAGCACTTCCGTTTCTGACGGAAGTACTTCCGTTTTCCATAAAATGCATTGCTCCCTATCTTTTTTTTCCCTCTTTGTGCCCGGATCAGTTCCATAGCATCACTTTCACCTTCAGTTAGTGATGTTGACAACGTCCACTAAGTATATTCTGTAAGTACTCTAGTCTAAAAACGTGGTCGTAGAAACCAATGCCATCAACAAAATGAAGCCGGTCAAAAAACGTTGTACCATGATGATCCATATGAATGCATTTAGACACAGGATGTTGAAGAAAGCAAATGTGGGATTCCCACAGGGTCACCAGGCAAATATTTAATTAAACACCATATTTTTTAATTAGAATATGAAATAATTCATGTAAATTTCTGTTAGGTTCGTATATTTATTATAACCATGTCAGAATAATATTAGATATTAGTTATAGTTTATTGTTAATTATTGTTAACTGACTTTGTACGTAGGTTATTACAGAACTACTGAGTTCGATTTATTTAAATATTTATTTTCGTATTAAACCATAATAAACTGAATATATTTTGCTATATTATAAATCAACATTTGGACAATCATTTGATTATCTTGTTGCTAACATTATCGGCTCAAAAATAGATCGAGTTAAATTTACTTCAAAAAATAACTCTCAGAATAACAGTATCATAAACATGAACGCTATAAATCCAATGTTCTCAAATTTACTTTTAATAAAAATTCAAAAGAGGAGTGAATTGTATTTAAACAAGTCTTTAATACGACCATGAATCTTTAAATAAATCGAACTCAGTCTGTCCGTCGATTACAAAGGCAGATAATTAAGACAATTCACAAATTCTAAATATTTCAGATAAAAAGAGTCTGAGAATATAACAGACATGTGAGTCCTAGTTGTCTATATGTAATAGAAAGCGTGTGGATGTCAGTGTGAAAAGTGTAATGATTTTTAAATTTATTTTTTAACAACAATTTTCATAACATATATTTAACAATGTATGTTGAATATTCCAAACCACAAGTTCACCTTAACACATTTGTGTTTGTATCTTAATTCTGTTCACATCTATATGTTTAGAAAGTTATTTTATGTTCGCCTTCCCGACGTACAAAAAATCCGAAGCAAACGAATTTCGCACCGTTACATTTATATAATATCCAGTCTCATTCATGGCTTGAACCAACACACATTGCTATTTAGAAAATATCCATTTGTGATTAAATCTCCCCGATTCTTTAATGTCCTGTTGTATGAATATCTGTACCCTTGTCTATTTAAGAAATACTCCATTGTTTTACTTGCGATAACTAAAATTTACTTTCCTTTCTGCGCCGTGTTCCATTGCATCTTCGTCATCCCTTATTGCGTCATTTTCTATATATTCGCTTGCATGCGTTCTCTTTATATCGTCTTGCCGCTTGGCCGATTACAAAGCATCTGCGTCTTTCTCGGAAATCAATTCTCGGCATATGACCCTAATTTCCTCATTATATTACTACGTGCAGGTATTTTCAACATGACCACAAAGATATTGGGTCACTGACTCGCTTTCGCATGATATAGAATTCTAAAACTGTCTTCCTACAATAGCAATCGATAATTCCGACCATAAAAATCAGATTATGATATCGATGAAGATCAAGCACAAGATTGGATGGTAATAAAAAATTGGATCGGTCATCGCTGCTTGTTTCCGCCGCTATTAAATCAATCTTGTGTTTTTCGAGGTTATTTTTCTCTACCCTCCAAACAGAACCCTACACATTCGTTTTCGTTTTCATAGAAATACTTCCTCAAAATAGCGAAGAAAGATCGAACCATCATATGAGTTGTCATAATGGTATTGGCTTGGTATGTGCGCTATGTTGATTTGTTAGGATTACTTGTAGCAAAAATAAAGAATAAAGTGTGTAAGTTTATGGAACACCTATGCACATTTTTAACAACGGAGTTTATTTGTATAAACATGTATTTACACATATATACATGTGTATTTTGCAATAAGTATTGATGTAAAAATTAATATAAAAATAAAATACAACCTATCTTATGGAGAAAAATAGATGAATAATAAAGCACATTATATAAATACCAAACCAGAATCTAATAAGGTGTACTTATTTCAAATAAAAATTGGCCAATGCTAACACAGATGGTAGTTGTGATACATTTATTGTATTAATAGAATGAACACATTATATATGTATATGTTTTTACGTGTCAGTCTTTCATGTTATGCGTTTTGTCTCCGGTTTAAACTATTTTGTCTATAATTATTCATGTAAAACTCATCTTCATGAAGACATGAAGACATGAAGACATGAGAAATAGTTCGACTAAAATAAATATTTGTTAGTAACATTTCCTTGTTTGTGTAAATATTGACAATATTTGTTAGATATCAGACTAAATGAATGAGTTATATACATGTATCCGCTTATAAATGTTAGGAGAATAAGGCTAAAATTAGATTATTGCCGTATTATGGCAATTTGATGCATGAGAAAATACCGTTAATGTTATGTATTAATATATATCACATTGTATCGTCTCGTTTTACTTATCTTGTTTTATTCATCTTTTTTTTTATATATGTCTATTTAACAATTTAGAAAATCTGGTAAGAATACCTTTAAAAAGTTACAGTCAAAACACTTTTAATGTATTCATTGTTTAATGTATTACGTATATGATGAACGATAATAGGTTGTAGCTAATTTGCCGATGCATAATTATAATTGTCCTGAATCATATACACGTTAAAGAGTATACTTTTAGCATTGGTTCGTTGGAAAATTATCATTTTTTTTTCCGGAGAAAATGTAATGCAAACCTGTGACCACTTTTTAAAACTATCTGAAACTTCACAAAATTATTATATGGCCAAAATATATCAAAATAATGAGTACAGATCTAGATCAATAATTTTTTGAAAAATAAATTGTTTTTCACTTTTACGTGCACGTTGAAAAATCTATTTAATAGCCTAGGATTATAGTTCTGCTATCGAACATAATGTGTGAAATGTAGCGTGATTAACAATTTTCGAGTTTTAAAATAGCGAAAATTATCAGTATAAACATGAACAGTTAATTTAATCTTATACCCAGTTAACCTATATAAATAGTGATAAAATGCTTTACTTATACATGGGAGCAAAGTTAATGTTAATGTTATGAGATAAGAATTCGACATGCAGAAAAATAAACGAAAACTGTAATATTTTATCACAGTAGTTTTAAAATGTATTTATAATTAACATTGTCAAATGTATTTATAATTAACATTGTAAAATGTATTTATAAATAACATTGTCAAATGTATTTTAATTAATATTATCAAATGAATCTATAATTCACATTGTCAAATGTATTTTTAATTAATATTGTCAAATGTATTTTAATTAACATTGCCAAATGTATTTATAATTAACATTGTCAAATGTATTTATAATTACTATTGTCAAATGTATTTATAATTAACATTTTCAAATGTATTTTAATTAATATTGTCCAATGTATGTATAATTAATATTTTCAAATGTAGTTATAATTAACATTGCCAAATGTATTTTTAATTAATATTGTCAAATGTATTTATAATTAATATTTTCAAATGTATTTATAATTACCATTGTCAAATGTATTTATAATTAACATTGTCAAATGCATTTATAATTAAAATTGTCAAATGTATATATAATTAACATTGCCAAATGTATTTATAATTTACATTGTCAAATGTATTTATAATTAATATTGTCAAATGTATTTATACTTAACATTGTCAAATGCATTTATAATTAACATTGTCAAATGCATTTATAATTAACATTGTCAAATGTATTTATAATTATTAAATTCGACATAGTTTGATTATTAAAATATCTCCATAAACGGATGATCGACTTTAAAAATTACTATAAAATATATCAGTAATGTTTTCAATAAAAATTATAATTGTCTTATGTTAAGAGATTTCGAGTAAATATTTTACAAGTATCACCTGAATATAAAAATGTATTTATGCTTCAGTAATATATTTTAGAAATGTATATTTAAATAGTTAATCCATCTTCACACTGTCACAAACTCCTTTTCGTCAAGCAAAACGAGTGTAATAACACGGTCAAATAATTCCCAATGATTTATTTCATAATATATACCTATGATTAACCAGTAAATACTGCCAACTAAACCCTCAGCTGTTTGATGATTTGGGAAGTGTATTCATTGTCGTAAGTAGGTGTGAAAGTGAGATAGAAAAAGAACATATATAGAAATATAAAAAGAAGAATAAGAACAAAGAAGAATGTGTCACCCTTTTGTCATATTTCAACGTCACTTAAAGTATTTTCTTACTGTCCAATCGGATCACCCTATCCTCATCCCATGTGTGCGCCTTTCAAAATAAAATTATTTCCAAATCTTCACTTTTTCTGAAGACGTTCCCCAACACGAACGAAACCGGTCAAATCTTTAGTTTTTGTTTTTCTCCTGCACTTTAAGTTGGTTTCCGTTTGTCATTTTCACATATATATGTATGTGTATATTACACATAACTACTTGACGCAAGCGTTGCCCAGAAGCATTTGAATGGTTTTTTTTTGTTTACTGTTGTTATTATTTTTAAATCATCGGACATCTTCGTAAATTTATGTTCGAACCTGTTTTTTTTACTCAAACATCTATAAGTTATGGGTAATTTATATGCCAAGTTCAAACAAATGTTGTAAGCAATAGACGAGTTCGAGTGCAACACACTATAAATCCGATTTCTTAAAATTGAGAAAATACACATTTGATCGTTAAAGCTTATTTTTATTAAAAGCAAGAATATTACCCCGATATTACATTACTTTAACGAACTCGTTGTGTGTGGGCTAGCGTGCTTAACTTGAACATTTTTAGTAGAGGTAATTTAACAATTTTGAAAATGGCATTCATTGCGTTTGGCATTCGAACTTTGTATACTTGCCTATGAATCTTTGAAACATCTATTTGTCGTAGTTATGTAAGTTAGCTTCTTTCATGTGTACAATAAAACCTACATTTAGTTTTGTTAAATGTAACTTTAGTCAATGTGTTTAATGTCATTATACAAAAACAAAGTGCAATTAAAATAAGTGTGTTTGATTAATGCTGAAACCTATTTTAAACAAACACATTGAACATGAAAAGAAATGGTATATATTCTGTTTACTATGTTATATTTTCAGTACAAATAAGGCGTATGTTATTAATAGTGTAACCTATTGGAAAATAAATAATGCGAAAAGAAATAAGTAATAAACGACATAGGTAATAGGAAAAAGACAGATAAATATGAATGTTGTCCTCTTTTAAACTTAGTTTAGCCCAAGTTGCTACTGTAGACGTAAGGATTAAAATGTTGGGGGCAATCCTAAATTTGAAGCGGCGCAGTGAGATGCTTGTTCACATTAGTTTAACATCTCTCAATTTCGGTACAGTCGGAGAAACAGGGAGCGGGGAGGGAGTGGCGCACGCCGGCAGATTGAAGAAGGAAGCTATGGGAGTAGAAAGCTGTCAATTATCTGGGTATCTTCACAGTGAATATATGGGATTTATTTAATTGTCGGGTTAATTGAGTGACTCTACGTCGAGAGGGTACTTGAAGCGCATGCTCATCAGAGATCACTCCATTAAAATACTTGTAAAGCAAGCAGAAAAATGCAATATTGCGACGATAGGACAGGAGCTAGAGCTTGGTGGATATTAAGGGCCCTATCAGATCAAGACTCTTTTTTGGACATTGTCTAAGAGGGAGAGACTTGTGGGTGGTGCACTAGTTCAGATGTGACAAGTATACTCCATGCACGGGCGGATGGTGGTTTTGTAGATACATAAGATATTGTCAGGTGTGAGCAGTTTCTAGCTCGGTAGAGGGAGCCCACTTTATTTGCAACAGTCTGGTTAATGTAGTCGATGTATTTGTTCCAGTTGATGTTGCATGTGAATGTAAGGCTGAAGAGTTTGAACGTTGTACTCTCAGATAAGGTGTTATTTGCCATGACAATCGTTACTTGAAGAGGTGTCTCATAGTTGTTGAAGGAAAGGAACTTTGTCTTAGCAGCATTTTATATTACCACCCATTTATGACTCCATACAACTACATACTGTAGAAATACTCCCGGGATAGGCAGCGTAGTTGTGGCTTTTAAACGATACGTAAGTCCATACTATAATTACAGTAGAAGGAAACGTTCAATGAAGTGTAGTCGTTTTCTCTCAGTTACTGTGCGCATGTCTTTCGGTGTTTCTTAACAGTGTGAATAAAGTAAAAAAAAAAATCCTGAATAATTAAGTACCCATGTATTCCGGACGGCATTATGCTTTTCCACTTTGTAGGCAGCGCCGCGTTAATCTTAGCAACTCATATGATTATAATCACATGAAAATAAACGGGAAATCTTGCACCGTGATAGGGGATGAATTAATTATAGGAATGGATAGAATATGTAATCGATGAACTGGACTGGAAATTATTTTATGAAGTAAATAACACAAGTTACAAATTTTAATAATTGATTAAGTTGTAGCGAGTTGTCAGATACAATACTGTTTATTGAATCAGACTGACTTTTCTTTTTTCACATATGCATATTTCATATATATATATATATATATATATATATATATATATATATATATATATATATATATATATATATATATATATATAAAGAAGTAGGGCTACCAACATTTGTAAAAAAGCTTTTTTCAACAATTGTTTGCTATTGTATTATTTTATCAATTTCTAATTTAAATAAATCACAAAATTATAAATGTTAAAATAATAAAATAACAAACAATTGTTGATAATGTTGGTTTAAAAATGTTGGTTGCCTCACTTCTTTAAATATACGTGTCTCTCGTAGGAACTGCACCCATTCTGCACTACCCTGTACTCTCTCTATATCTGTATATATATATATATATTTGTGTGTGTGTATATATATATATGTATCTCAACCAATGATTAAATGAGAATACAGATATTATAAAATTATATATATATATATATATCTATATATATATATATATGAGAGAGAGATATGGTGTGTTTAGTAGGAATTCTCTTTTCATTTACGCAATTGTTATTAAATAACACACATTGTTTTTGTTTGATGCCACTTTCTTTATAATTTTTCGAATGTTACATTTAGTATTTCGGACACATTTGTCAAATTGATGTACATAAATACTGTTTGTGTTTTGTCCTAATTATATTATCTCAATTGATGAACCCCGTTATTTAAAATAAGGAAATTCTGTATATCTTCAGTATATCTCTAATATTTGAAAGACAATGCTGGGTTTTATAGTAAATATATTCACAGCGTTTATTCATTTGGCCACAGACTCTACAATCACTAACCGGTTTATAAAAAATCCATTTAATGTTTATATATAGTTTTTTCTAGTTTTGCGAATGAATCGAAATTAACAACGTAATGTAATTAATGGAGTGTTAAATTCGACAGCGTTCTATATACTTAACCCCTTCAAGAACAATATGTGATACAATACTCTTCTTTTTATTTTAGGGCCTTTTAGGTGACTTTTAGACATTTGCTTCCAGGTAGAAACATTACCTTCTGGGTATTTCCTTTCAAGAGTGATTTTCATAACATCCCAATTACTTCTGTGTTTTAAGGATGTATAGCTGTAGAGGCAGTCCTACTTTTATTGGGTATTATTTGTAAATATACATCACAGATAAAAACGTACTGATATTAGTGTTATCTTTAATAAACGAATTAAGTGACTAATTCCTTGGTGGTTGAGGATGCGCGTGTTTCAATTGAACTTATATATTATTTTTATTGATTTACGATTAATCGAATATCTATTGCACTCAATTAAGACATATCATAATATAAAACTTTAAACACTTCAATTACTTAATCCGTAAATAATTATTACAGTTTACTACGGTGTCAAAGCTTTCAACAAATGCCTATTACGCTACACTTTGAGATTGGTAAGGGATTTGGAAGGATTTAATCCGTCGAATAGAAAGTTATTTATTGCTATAACATCCTTAGCTAACTCTCATGTTATTAAGGGATTGCACGCATTTCCAGCATTCTACATCCAATAGTTTTATGAATAGAGATTAGAACAATATTATTTTAGAGTTATTAGTTGTAGTTTATAATATTTTGGTTACATTATTTTTATTATATAATAATTTTGGTTACATTATTTTTATTATATAATATTTTTGGTTACATTATTTTTATTATATAATAGTTGTGTGATTTAATGTTTTCACTCAATGGAAAATATAATAATTTCGTATAAAACACACATATATAAAAAAAAAATAAACGAACAAAAATGAAGGTGGAATAAACACCTCGCAACGCCGAGTCTGTGCGTTAAGTTTACAATAAAAGACACATTTTATCTTCATTGTTTTTATGAATTATTGTCGTAACTTCTCTGCATTTATTCTATTTAATAATAATGGAAAAATGCAGAAAACAGAAAGTAGAGAATTTATTATTAATGCATTTTTAGGAAATTGATGTGTAAATTATCATCACACTTGTCATTTTTCTCATTGCTTTTCGTATTTGTTTCACTTGCAGTGTTTATCAGACTCCATTACTTTAACTCGAAAAACATATATTTCTTACAGACAGCGAACAACTTATTCACAGCGGACATGACTAAATATAAAAGCGAGGACAAATACGTATGTAAGAAAAGTATTGTTATTGCATCGGCCAGCGGGTAGGTGTACAAATTTACAAATACGTATGTAAGAAAGGTGTACAAATTTACAAATACATATGTAAGAAAAGTATTGTTATTGCATCGGCCAGCGGGTAGGTGTACAAATTTACAAATACGTATGTAAGAAACGTGTACAAATTTACAAATACATATGTAAGAAAAGTATTGTTATTGCATCGGCCAGCGGGTAGGTGTACTGTTTACACATGTGTTTCCTTATTCATATTTAATTGTGTGTATTTCTTTTGTTTGTTAATTGCGTAAAAACGACTGAAACAATTTTTAAGGAAGAAACGATGATGTTCTAGTGTGTATCTAGATAAAAGTGGTGAACCGGCGATTTTTGTATATGTATCTTATTCTCATCAGCCGTACAATCTTTTAGACGTAAGGAAACTGACTTACAGCAGTGATAACGACCCTAACCTTTTGAAGAAGTAGAAATTGGCCTATGTTAACTGGCAACTATAAATAATATAAGTTTTATTTTTCTAAATTCTATTTGTCTGCATTTACGGTATATCAACGTTATACAACACGCAATTTAAACGCTGATTACAAACGTTGCTCTCTCACATAGTTCGGGTCGAGATTTTGATCCAATACACTTTTAAAACATACATCTGATAATAATAGATGAGATGGCATTAGAACAAGGCATAACGTATTTGATATTGCGCTTCGATATTCATCACACCGAGTAGACATCCATAATCTAAGTAATATATTGCTTAAATGTTTCTTAGTTTTATATGTAGTTGTTAATGTTATTTAATATGCATTTTTAATTAAACGACTTTTATGTTTACTGTTCAACTATGGCGTAAGACTAACATCTACGATATTTGAATGTATGTACTATATAATAAGATGATTTATTTTCATTTCGGGTACAACTCATTGGATATTTTATTCACCTGTTAATAGCAATGCTGGTGTAAAACTCAGATGAGATGTAGATAATAGAATTGAATCAACGAGAATATATAATTGAGATACAAATGTCGGATACATATTCAACGAAATGTAAAGTCAAACACGGGCGCATGTTATAGAATGGTCCGGAAATGACGGATCATTTTCCATTAAATTTAAATGGGATATTAACGGACCATTTTAAATGCTAACATTACTGTGTTTTTTTTGGGGGGGGGGGGTATGCCATGATGTTCAAGTTGTTCACACGTAATCGCCAAAAGAAGTAGAATATAATTTTTAGAGAGTGAGTTAGCGGGCGGTATTATTCTACAATAATACCCTAGATATTATCAATGTACAATTGGCTTTATCTGGTGTGTTCATCGTATAAATATGCATTTACATAAATATTTGACAGGCTTATACCAATTAATCTTGTATTTTTTTTCTTTTAAAAACTGCATGAATTATATATATATATATATATATATATATATATATATATATATATATATATATATATATATATATATATATAAGCAGAGTAAAATGCTGATTATTTTATAATCCATATTTCGTTATTTCTTAGTCCCACATTCTAGATATTAATATTAAATTGTAAATAATTTGACGATAAACGTCTACTTCGTCAAACGCTTTAGGCATTAACAAAATCGAGGAGCGCATCATGTATAAAATGATCTGCGCTTCATGGATAAATGATTAACGAATGGGCACACTCTAATTCATTCATAATGACAAGTATAAGCGATGCTGAAGTATCCTTTGTCACTCATGAGAGTCTTGAACCACGGGAAATAGAATCATTTAACGCTTAATTTGAAAGAAAGTAAATAAAACCAGTAATAGATCCGCTTTGACGCTCGTATTTTTCTTTTCACCCATTAAGATTTCAGTTGGATGAGACAAGAAAATGACTCTTAGTTGAATAAACCGAGTTGGCGGCGGGCCGACATTGCAGCACATATCGAAAATTCACAGATAAAGCGGCGAATTTCTTTTCTCGTTTAATCTCTAAAGGAGGTTTCCCGTCTTGTGTGCGCAATTTTCGCCTGCATCTAAGTTCAATGCAGTTTAAATAAAAGACCAGCATTTACCCAAAAGAAATATCTACAATGAAAAGGAAGTCGTAGAAAATGAACGTATCCAGCCCAGGGGGTTACATGATCAAGCTATTGATACCATTGACCAGTGAGTCTCCTTTTTATCTGTTTTCTATTTCTGACTGCCTCTCTACACGTTTATCTTACTTCATTTTCTAAAACGGTTTAAATAACCATCTACATCTACCCATTATGTTTTCTATTTTTCTCGTTTTTGTGTGCATATATATATATATATATATATATATATATATATATATGGTAGTTGAATCACAAACTAAACAAACTACTTGCCAAAGACTCCATCATCAAACACATAAGCAACTTACGAAAGCCCATTCAACTAATCACATATCACCGAAGAGACAAACTATAATTCTAGATAACACCACAGCTCAACCCGGTAAACATATGTTTTGACATGGAATAATACTTTAACAAACTTAGACTAATGGAATATTGTACATACAACATCAATACTCCTAAGAAAAATGCCCAATTATACACCAAACTGCCTCAGAACATACACAACAAAATGTGGGCCTCGCCCAGTTGACGAAATATATACATAGATAAACACGCTAAAAAAAGTCAGACTACACTAACACACATTCCTACACAACACAAAGTACATAAAAAAACACACTATTTACCTGGAAGAACGAAAACAGTCATTACCACCTTTAGAATCAACCAAAACATCACGACAAAATCAGCAAACATAGGAGAATCCATCAACATGATAAGCACGACTATTGTCAGTGAAAAAGTAGAAACACAACTCTTTAATACCCAAGTTCTACCAATAACTTATCCTGGTATCCCAGTAGCAATTACAAAACAGATTTCACAGCCGTCAATCAAATCCTCATATTGCTATAATTTACGTTACCACTATGATATTCTCTGATGGCATGCTGCTGGCCTCCATCGCTTATATTTTATATGGTATCTACTTATCCTTATTGTTCATTCTTTCGGTGTATCTCCCCCTGTTTATTAACAATAAGCTAAATATATTCGCACCGGGGCCGTTTTTGTTGATACTCCCTTTTAACTCTGTTCCTCCCCTCTTATTTACGCTGTCAGGAAACGAGCAAAGTGTAGTCCCATTCTTACTTAATAACTGAGGGTGTCTATTTGTTTGATTCAATTTTACTGGCTTTGAAAACCTTTGTCGAAGAGATATATTGTTCTATATAGTCTAAAGAGGATATCATCACAGGCATTTCCCCATCCGTTGCGCCAGTTTACTGCCTGCGCCGTAGTCTCTCATATTGACTTTTTTGTAATCTCCGACAGTATCTCTCAAAATAGATGGGTTACCCATGTAAAACTTACCTTGTCAGACATCTGACTTGAGAAGAATGAACGTAAATAATAAGCTTTTGTCGGTATATTTGTTCCAGCTGTAGAATACTTGCCATTATCTGATTCTTCGGTATATTTCTCACGGTGACGGGCCCTCTTTTCTGAGCTAAGTATTATTCGATTGGGTTGTAGGTGGCCATCCAACCACGTAGTCCCCTCTTCAAGAGAGAGTTCGGTTTTCAAATTACATTGGGTAGTTTTATTTCTGTAACTTTCCGCAGTACCCCCATTTCTTTGAGGGTAACTTAATGTGACGTTCCTCCTTCACTGACGAACACATCTGATTCAAACAATCTAACGCATCCGGAAGAGATGACTTAACCGATACTTTTCCTAGTATATATATATATATATATATATATGTATATAGTAAGCTATGCACATGTAGTTATGGCAATTAAGCTACAAAGAGTCTAAAAACCTGAAGATTCCCCCGGGGTGAAACATGTATAGCTTAATTGCCATGGATATATTTTCATAGCTCTACTTGCGTATCGGGCACTGTTTAAGTAAATACTGAAAATTGATACATTAATAATTATATCTCCTTAAAAAATGTTATTTTGTACTTTAAATAGTAATATATAATATATATATATATATATATATATATATATATATGTATATACAGTAAGGTATTTATATATGTTTATGTAAATTAAATAACACCGAGGTGTTTGCGCTTCATTCCTATATGCGACAGCATATTTGGGTACTGTTGCAAACTTGTAGTACATTAACCCTAATTCTTCGATAGCACAAAGTGCAGTAGCTCTATAAACACTTATATAATATCGGGGTAAGTATAGTTCCATGTCGCGCATGTAAATGATCTCTGAACTTATCTATGATGTGTTTTCTCGAGACTACAACCCTATAGATGAAGACATTACTAATAGTCTAATTGCGTGAGTTTATTGGCATCACACAATTACGCACTTTGCCCAACACATTATGTTTAGGAACTTAAATAACACTATTAAAAAACAACCAAATCAAACCAGATTCTCACCTGAAACAACAAATTCGTCTTCTTCCTTGAGCCTTGCATTAAAAAACAATCCGAGGACTTAGAAACAACATAACTGACGTAGAATCATTTCTCATAGTAAACTCCTAGGATATCCTAGCAATAAGTGAAACTAAACTATATTTCTCCATGTCAATCTAATCGCTTTGACATGAGTTTATAACACTCACTCAACTTCTACTTTGATAAATATATGAACGGAGATTATTATCGTAACATTAGTAAACATAGTCTAGAATCAGATTGTGAAGCCTAAATGTGGTTATCTTTACAGTGTACGTTACTTATATTTCATCTACCGTTCTACTTTGATCCAGTACTTTAGATTGCTCTACTTTTTACTTTAGTATGGATGCATCACTCTCATCAGATCCGAGCGCTAGATACACGTATTTAGGGATTTAAAAATCAACAATCATGATTGCTTTTTATTCTCTAGCTATACAGATCAAGCTGGTAACAACACCCATAGTGTCCCTATTGCATACTCGATCAGCAATCCTCACTTTAAAACCTATTCTTAACATCAATGTACGAGGCCTGCCGAAAGATGGGCATATCCTAATCGGAAACGCTGATCATCTTGAGAGGCTGGACCCCAAGCCAAACAACTATGACTGAAAATGACGACATACTTCAAGCGGGCAGATTGCGTATCCATCGGATATCACATCAGAGACGCCCCTTGAAGTAAAAAATGTTCTCATCCTGTTGATCAGTGTGCAAATGAGGAACCTTAATGGGTCACAGCAGACATTGAATCGCATGTTCCATGGAAAGACCGACACTCATCAATGCTTCACTTCAACATGGGTAGCTGTTATTGCTTAGAGGTAGCAAGCATTCCGCCCATTCAATCGCCTACAAATTGACAACAATTTATATAATCAATTAATAATTGTAAGAGTGTAATAACCGCAGGTAAGAGTAGGTTTACTGAGATGATAAGAAAACGCATTGAGTCACAGAATTAGTAACTCGCTATTTCTAGAAAATCTATTATTATGTAGTAAACAATGATCACTTAAAAATCCTTCTGCTATCCAATCACAATTATGTTGTCTGCACTGCAACTGATAAGACTGTACTACTTGCTAAGCAATTCACTATGAACTCCACGTTTGAATACGTAAACCACTCTCCCCGAAATTGTCCATTGTTCTATCATATTGTTGTAGACCCGTGCAAAGGGCCACACAGAAATAAACCACAAATAGTGACAGGGTTAAAAGATAAGAATGTATTTATCATAAAGCAATACGGAACGCCACTAATGTGGTAGGAGATGAACGAGTTCATAACATGCGGTAAAACGTGGTATGAATATCTCTCTCTGAATCTCTGCAACCAGTGGTATTTATTATAACTGGTTGATATCATCAGTTCTCCAATAAGGGTGATTTGTACACCATAACACCCCCTCCCGAGCTTTTCGTTTCCCTGGAATGATCGTATAGCTCTTTTTCTGGGATTTATCTATGGAATCGATCATTTTTCTTTTTCTGGCGGACAGGCATTGTCTGGCTGCTTGTGGTGTTACCAGGTCGAACGTGTCATATATATATGGTCTATTACTTCTTCTTGTTCAACAGGAGGTTTCTGTCGTCATCAGTGACACGTTTCCGAATTTGGTTCAAATGCTTCTTGTGAGTAAATTTCGGACCTTCGATCATGTAAACCATCCGCCCGATCCTCTGCTTGACCGTTCCTAGTTCGCACATCATACTATTATCTTTATGTATCTGGAAAACCACCTTTTCCCCAGGAAAGTATCTCTTTTTAGGAACTGTAGTATTTGGCGGTTTTACCTGTTTAAGCAAAAGTTTCTCAAAGACCGGCCTAATTTTCCTCGCAAACATTAACTATGAGTGCGACATCTTTGATGGAGCGCTTTTATTTGGCGTAATTCGATACACCTGTAAAAACTGTTGTAACGCCTTTCCTGAGGGCGTTCCTTTAGCCTTTTTCAGGGCTCTTTTTAACGTGTCCACGAACCTCTCTGCCTGACCGTTCGATCGGGGATGATAGGTTGGCGTTGTTATGTGGTTTACCTGGAAATTCTCACAGAAACTTTTAAAATCTACTGACGTGAATTGCGTGCCATTGTCCGACACTAAACAATCGACCACACCAAACCTAGCATACAATTCGTGAAGATCACTGATTGTAAAATCCGTCGTTGGACTCTTGCATCTAAATACCTCAGGCCACTTGAAAAACTATCAACAACTATTAAGTAATAGTTTCCCTCCAATGGATCTGCGAAGTCCACGTGTATCCTTGACCATGGATGGTCAGCTTTAGGCCACGGGCTAAATTGTATTGGGGGCGCTTTTGCAGCCAATGCGCATCATCTACACGACTTTACCATGTCTTCAATATCAGTGACCATGCTCTTCCAGTAAACGTAGGACCTCATGAGGCTCTTCGTTCTAGTAGCCCCAGGGTGCCCCGTATGAAAATCCTTTTAAAAAGTTTTTCTCAGCCTGGCTGGGATTACCACCCTTTCTCGGTACAACAGTACCTCATTGCACATAGAATAAACTTCCGCCGCCGATTCATCTGATTGAATTTGTTGTTTCATTTCTTTGATGAAACTATCTTCTTCATCCTCCCTTATTATATCTTTCAAAGTCACTGATAATTCCTTGATCGTATTGCACAGTATTTGTGTATAATCCTTTTCACTTTTTAGTGACGCTATTACTGTGTCCTCCAGCGGTTCCCTTGATTTCGGGATTAATCGCGACAATCCGTCAGCGTGACCTAACTTCGCAGATGTAGGAAATTCCATACTGAAATCGTAATTTAGCAGGATGGTCGACCATCTTTGCAGTCTGTTGGCTGAGTAAGTTGGTACCCTATTTTTTGAACCAAAAACGGTTATAAGCGACTTGTGATAAGTTTGTAATTTGAATTTTCGACCGTGTAAAAAAACGGTGGAATTTTGTAACCCCGAATATGATCCCCAGTGCTTCACTCTCAATTTGGGAACAATTCTTCTCGGCAGGCAGTATGGTTCTCGACGCATGGGCGATCGGTTTTTTGGACCCATCTGGCATTTTATGCAGAATGCATGCCCCTATTCTATAAGCACTTGCGTCGGTTGCGACAATAATCTCTTGTTCCGGATTGAAGTGAATCAGAAATACATCTGATATTAGTACACCTTTTAACTGCTTAAACGCCGACTGGCACTCCGGCGTCCAGTCCCATGTGTTTTTTTTTTTTTTAATAGATCATTCAAAGGCGCGTACAATTCATGCATATTCTTAATAAAAGTTTGATAATAGTTAACGAGCCCTAAAAAACTTTGCAATGTAGTTACATTATGAGGCTCTTGCATGTCTTTTATTGCTGTGGACCTATCCGGATCGGGTTATCTCCCGTCCTTATTTAAAATATGACCCAGGTATTTTATTTGTTCCAAAAAAAATTCACATTTTGCCTCCTTCAAAGTGAAGCCGTATTCTTTTATTCTGTCAAACACTTGAAATACATGATCTCTATGTTGTTCAACATTTTGACTACGTATAAGAATATAGATAGCCTATTAAAAAATCCAAACCGCTTAGCAAAGTGTCAATTACCTGTTGGAAAATTGCAGGTGCTACTTTTATACAAAATGCTAATCTATTGAATTTAAAAAGTCCTATGTGTGTTGAGATACACAAAAGTTTCGAACTATCGTCTTCTACTGGTATCTGTTGATGCACCTCGCTTAAGTCTAATTTGGAAAAGATTTTTCCGCCATTTAATTTAGCGAATACTTCCCCTGGGTTTGGTAACGGATAGTGGTGGTCCTTGAGCGATGCATTCAATCCGGTTGAGAAATGTGCACATACTCTAATTTCTTTTGATTTTTTTTCATGTATACGGTGGGGGCTGCCCACTCACTATAATTAATATGGGTCAAAATCCCTGTGTTAACTAGTCTTTCCAGTTCTTCTTCAATTTTTTCTCTTGAAGCGAACGGTATGCTACGTGGTTTTTTGAATATTGGCGTTGTTATGTGGTTGTCCTGGAAATTCGAATCTTGCTTTTATTTTTGTGCAGCATCCAAGCTTTTCAGAAAAAAAACACTTGGAAAATATTTTCTTAGATCTTTTTTTAGTTTGTCGGCTTCGGCCGTTAAATTTTCGACTTTTTGACAAAAATCACTCATTGGCGTGTCCCATAATTCAAATTCTTGAATCCAGTCAGATCCGAATAAATTTGTCGTGTTCCTAAGAACGAATATTTTTACCTTTGTTGTCTTATTTTTTTAGTGAAACATTAATAATTAATTCACCCTCAAAATGTATCTTTTCACCAGTTACCAATCTTGCGACTTTATTCGTCTTTATCATCGTGAGCTAACCTATTTTCTTCCACGTGTGAACATTTATAATCGATATATCAGACCCTGAATCGGGTTGCAGATTTACTTCTTTATTTCTGATTCTCACCGTAACATATTTCCTTATATTCTCCGTTAGTGAAGGGTCCATTTTTGCAGTTTTTATGTAGCTCTTTTTTCTACTTTTGTTCTACAATATGAGGCCTTGTGCCCTGCTCGCTTGCATAGGTCACACGTTATTTTCTTTTGGTACCACCATGCATTGTACCTATGAGGTCCTCCACATTTACTACAAGGGGTCCTAGGCTTTTGTCTATCCTGATAATTTCGTGATGGGTTCTTTTCGCCTCTTGGTTGGTAAAAGCTGGCAGGTGGGTGTCCTTTATTTTTGAAGCGTATCTTTTTAATGTGAGCGATACCTGCTTTCTCTATGTTTTGGGAATCTTGTTTCATTGCCACGAACCGCTGACAATGTTCAGCCAGTTTCCGAAGCGTTAAATCAGGTTCTAATTCCAATTTATTTAGAGCACGACGTCTAATATTGGCGTCTTTTTTGGCTATCAAACCTTGTGTGAATATTAAGCATTTAACGTTATCAGCCGTTAATGATGACAACTTGAAGTCGTCACAGTTTGTATTAACTATAGACATTTCCATCTTTTATGGAAAAAGCTTGTCTTTGGACAGTATAACTCCATTAACAATTTGACTGCCTCGTCAAACGACAATTCGTTGGTTTTTCTTGGCAAAATATAATCCACGAATTTGTTATGTTTGGATGCACCCAACTTCCGTAGTAATAAACGAACCTTCTTTTGATCCGTCCATGAACCGCAATCAATCTTGAATAAATCTTCAAATCTTCTGAAATATGCTTCAAACGTTAGGTCCTCCTCAGGAGCATAGCGAAATGTATCAATCGCTGACCAGATCGCATTTTGCGAAATAACCAGCTGTTTCCCTGTCCGCTGTCCTTATTCATTAAAACTTGCGTTAACAAATCCATTTTTTTATCTGATTGGTTTTGATGCTCTAAATGTTTTTTTTTCAATTCCAATATTTGTTCGTTCATTTCTTTCCTCGGCGTATTTCATCATTTCTTTCTTTTCTCTTTTCTGTTTTTCCTCGAGGTATTTCATTAAACTTAACTGCTTCTCGTCGTGTTGTTTCTGTTCAGTCAATTCTTCTTCTCGAAACCTTTTTTTCTAGTTCTAATAGTTGATTTTGTTGAAATTTTATAATTTCCAAAATCTGTTTTTAAAGATTCTCCATTTTGTTTTTCAATATGACAAAAATTCGTTTTTTCAGAAACAAACCAATTCTTTTTCTATAGTACCAACTCTACAGAAGAAAAAAACTTTTACAAATTTTGTATCTGGTTATTTGACGAGTATTTCCTTAATTTATTTTTTCCTTGTGTGGCAATATTCCACCAGAAAATAATTCACCGTTTGTGTTTACAGAAAAGAGTTTGCCCCTTTTTTTCAATTTTCATTTCGTAACGTGTAGGTATTTAATTCAAATCCTTGTTGAACGTACACTTTTTTTTCTTTTCTTTACGAAGAATTAGTTATTTTTCTGTAGAAAAAAACGAGTTCATAGCATTCATTTAATATTGGCCATAATGTCCGCTTTTAGTGCGTAACAGAATTTCATATTTTCTCATTAACACAAAGTGTTATGTCGCACATGCTTGTCGAGAAAGTGTTCTTTTTCTTCAATGTGCAGTCAGTCCGAGAAAAAATTATTTTAATCGGAAAAATCCGATGTAATTTTTAATTGTGCGAATACTCGCTTTAGCCAAAATACTTGCTGTATTTTCGTGATTTTTTTTCCAATGCTAATGCCTTTTAACTATAAGCAAATATTAGCAAGACAATCTTTTTGGAACGAAATTTTTTTTTTGTACTTACTTAAACTTTGTGTCGTTTATTCAGTAGTCGTAAATCCACGCCGTTTATCTTATGAGTTCCGTTTTAACTCGTAGTTGGGCTCCTTGTGGCTTTTTTCTCTTAACAGCAAGATAAGACTTTTCTTTACAACGTCTTTTGTTGTTTGACGTTTTTTTTTCTTCAAGTAAATCCTTGCCCGAATCTTCGTTATTCAGTTTTTTTGTAGAATGATCCGGTAACTTACTTGAGTAATCCTTATCGCGCGTTGTCGTGACGGGTATAAGTCAGACTCCTCACGTTTGTTTTTTACTAAATTTCTCGTCGCCAGTGTTGTAGACCCGGACTAGGGGTCACACAGAAATAAACCACAAATAGTGACAGGGTTAAAAGATAACAATGTATTTATCATGAAGCAATACATAACGCAACTAATGTGGTAGGAGATGAACAGGTTCATGACATGCGGTTAAACATGGTATGAATATCTCTCTCTGAGTCTCTGCAACCAGTGGTATTTATTATAACTGGTTGATACCATCAGTTCTCCAATAGGGGTGATGTGTACCCCACAACACATATCATAAAAACCTTTGACACATCTTAAGCATATGGACCTGATCTTATACCAATTATACTAAATCACAAATGATATGCTCAGCGTGTCCCTATCCTCTAAGAATTTTACAACAAATGTCTTGCCAGATCTTGCTTTCTTTGATAGCTGAACAAAAAAATTCTGTTGCACTAGTGTTCGAACATTGTGGTGAAAGAACTGCGCCTCCAAATTATCGCCGCATAACTCCCGGTTCTCGCTAAATTTGTTTGAATGGTTCAGCAATCTAGATATAGCCCGCTACCTCGTTCATGATGCTAAAACTGTTATGATGTCTAGTATAGATTCAGGCAAGCACGTTCTACTGCAGATATCCTAACGGGAATCCCTTAACACAGATACCATATACTGGACAAGGCAAGTGATGCTAGGGCTAAAACGCTTGATATATCCAAAGCCTTTGGCAAAGTTAGACATGGGTCTTCTCATGAAAATAAATGTCTATGGCCTTATTGGACGAATATTAAATATTAGTAAAACCTATCTAGTAACACGAATAACCACAGTTGTTCGCGATGATCGCACCACCAAACTACATGACAGTAATGCAGGTGTACCACATGGGTCGATCTTGGAAATTTAGTGTTCTTACTTTTTATAAAAAACCTCCATGATGACATTGTGTCAGAGATTGGTATATTTGCTAATCACACGACGCTCAATTCTCAACATGTGGGTAAAAGAAACGCAAGCATATCCAATGTCACAGGCAATTGCTGGATCCTTCGAAAATGATACTCAGTCTGTAGTTTAATCGGGACATAAATGTATGATTACATCTAATACAACTAATATAAGGTTCCTTCATTTTATCAATTACATGAAACGTGTGCATCTACTAACTTATATGGTTAATTGTTCCCTACTCGAGAGACTGACATTCAAACTCTTTGACTTAACCATTACAGGTAACAAAACTGGTGCAAATAAAATGAGCTCTTTCAACCGTGCTAGAAAATTCTCACATCGCTACAAAGCTACTATCCACCTGTCTATTCATGGAGTATTTATGTCATATCTAGGCTTGTACACCAACCACAAGTCTACCCACGTTGTACAGGGTGCAATAGAGTCTCGAATTTAATAAGTCTCGCACTGTTTATTAAACTCATGAACAGAAAGTTGCATCCCTAAATAGAGAGAGAGACCTCAAGAAAGTGTTAACAAATAAACAGACAAGCATTTATTATGTATACACATGTGTATATATTATGACATATGTACATATATATATACATATATACATATGTATATATATGTATGTATATATATATACATATATATCTATGTATTTATGTACAAACACACACATATATATATATATATATATATATATATATATATATATATATATATATATATATATATATATATATATATATATATATATACAGATAAGAAGTAAACGGCGATGATTGTTCTTCCTGGTTTTTATATAGAATTTGGCAAGAAAACCTAAGTGAAAATGCGCGACTATTTTTTAAAATGCCAATCAAAGTATTAATGACGAGTTGTTGGTGTGCGTATGAAGGTGTATGGTCGATCGCAATCTTATAATCTAAAGATAAGTTATGCATTATCGAAAGTTCAAAGTACCGTTTATTAATGCGACGGTCATAAGACCCCGATGGACAGTGCGTCTCAAAATAGCATGAGTTAATATGTTTGCAATGGTTTTTAGCATTTATATTAATTGGCTTCAACCCATAACAACATGTAAATTGGCTCAATACAAAGGTACAGCAAAAAAGTGCAAACAGTCTAACTGGTATGATACAAATAATAACAAAACAATTATAATAGACTAGTGTATTTCACAAGAATTAATCGACTTATGGATTATGAATGATTGTGCGAATAAATATGTAAGCGAACAGAATGAAGTGTATGTATCAGCATACACTATGTATGTATTGACATTATGTCAAGCTTGATTGTAACTGTGTGAAATTAGACATTACATGACTGAAGTTATGAGTTCAAAACAGGTTCGCTTGCGGGAATTCTTCCTTTGAATCATCGAAATTTTCTCGACTTTTTAGAATCTTTATAGTTAATAGGCATTTATATATGTGGTGATATACGTATGTAATTCACATGCCCCACACGTACAGAGAAGAATAAGTTAGTATACATTGATATCAAAGTTCGTATTATCATAATGTAAATATAGTAGGAACATAAACTGATACGATAAACACATACATATATGACTGTCTCACATTACCATATATTCGATTACGATGTTACCATTTTGTTAAAAATGTTAGTTCGTGCTCACAAAATATTATCATATACACCTCGTTCAATTCCTTGAGGAAACATATGCGTTCGTCTGATCATTGCAATAAGTAATTGGGACTCGATATGTACTTGCTTCTCACTGCAGTAAGACATTGCCCATTGCCGGATGATGAGGAAAACCCAGCCCCCCTGGATTGACAACACATACCGTGTACAAATAAGTCGAAAACGGACCAGTCGACTTTGACCGTTAAGGGAGCCTCTGGCGATTGGAAATAACCTGCTCCCTAGCGTGTGAAGATGTCATACCTAGGAGTGTACACTTCCAATGACCGATCGAACAAATATTAGAGCACATTTAACCAGGATGTATAGAGATACTTTGAAAACCATATAGAGTTCTACATTTCCATGTATTGCTGAGATTACAACTGGTGATTGTTTTGTAAAATAGGTAGTTAATTATAATTACTGTTGCAATCAGGGTTGACAATACATTGAAGTCAGTCTTATGCTACAGGCATTAATTTTTCGAATATAATTATCAAATAATAATTCGCAATATATAATTTGTCAGAAAAGCTATATTAAAGACATGTTACTCAATACGTATTTTTTCTTGGGGGCGGGTATATAATTCAATATAAATGCAATAAGTCTTTGCATAAAATGCCTCATTGCATGTATGTCAATAAAACAACTGACAATTATTATTTCAGTAATGTTGTTGTATTTATTTACAGATATGGGGGCACATGATTGAATATCAACCAAGTTCTGAAATTAGTATCTGTAAGTATATATTTAGATTTTGCATTAAATAAGTGGGCGCTAATAACCAAATATACATATATAAACATTCATAAAGCATGTATAAATATCATCGCAAAATGCATGAAATATACGAAAATATCAACTTCTTGCATGCTATATAGTGAAAACTATTGCCGTGCTTTTTCATAGAATATCCATATCTGCTAACCTGCATGCCACTCTCTATCTGTCGACTCTAGACTACACACAACTGTGTTCATTCTATACAACTTTATATACAGAAAGCTTATGACACATTAGCAGTCTTCATGATTACTGTTATAGTCTGAAAGAACAGATGCGTCGCGAATGAGAAATCAGTTAGGAGGGAAAGTGGAGAGGAGAAAAGGTCGGAGAAAGGGAAGAAGGAAATATATATATACATAAATATTTACATACATATATATATATATATATATATATATATATATATATATATATATATATATATATATATATATATATATATACTTAAGAAAAGTGAGACAATCGAAATAATAGTAAGCAAAATAACAACGGTGATTGGTGAGTGTAGCAATCACCAATAAAAATAATTACATAAAAATACATTAAATATTTAGGTGATAAAAATCTTACATATTTCTAGACAGAGCGTCTTCGTCCAGTGGTAGAACGCTGGACTACAGACATCAATATCGACGGTTCGATCTCTGTCTAAGTTAGCCATGCTGATGACGCCTGTGAGCCAGAAACACCTGTCCATGGATTACTTTTATGTACGTATAAAATAAATAAAAATATATATTAACGGAAATATACGTCCTATCAAGTTAAGGGTGACGAAAAATGCAATTCTCTGCATCCTAATCACATAGAGAAGTGAGACAATCGAAATAAATGTAAGCAAAATAACAACGAACGCTACAATCACCAATGAAGATAATTACATAAAAATACATTATATTTTAATATATATATATATATATATATATATATATATATATATATATATATATATATATATATATATGTATGTATATGTATATATATATTTATAGCAAAGTTTTAAATAGGATAATCGGAGTCATCGCGTGTCGAGGACAATATCACAAGAACAAAAAAGAGAGGAAATTTGTAGTAATTTAATCGTCGGAAGACATTCGATTAAACACTTTTAAAAAGAATAAAAAGATCGACTAAATCCCAAGGTACATTTCAACCGACACATTGTCAACGGAAACGTCGACGAATATCGCTTTAAAAAAACGGGGAAAAGAGTAACGTGGAGAGAACGAAAACACACAAAAAAACAGGGAGATTGATAACGGGCCTTGTGTACAATGCGAACACATCCATCGGAGTAAGCCTCACCGCACTTTTTATTATCATATAAGTGCTGTCCAATGGATGACTCGTGGACCTGTGAGCGCCCAAATGTGCCCTGTAAACGCCCGGATGTTCTTTATAAAGACCCGGATGTGTCCGTCGATATACTGCTTTTTACGAAACGTGATCTGCGAAAACATGACGTCTCATATGATTTTCTGTGTTTGATAATAAAATAGGTTATCGCATAAGCTTAGTGATATTTGTCCGCATATTTCCATGAAAGTTCAGTCACGACTCTAGTGTAAATTGCGTTCTACATCGAAACCAATAAAATGGCCGCCATCGATTTTGTGAGTCACAATTTTATTAATTACATGAAGACAACTGATTTTCGCAGAGCAGCCAGGCGAGAGAAAACATATAAATGGTCTCCTGGGGTTAATTACGTTTTTGGCTATTTATGGTAAGGTGACAGAACGATTTACGATAAGGTAATTGAATATTAGATATAATATAGATTAGCAAAGCGAAAATGTTATGGGTGAAAAGTTATAGTCTTGATTTATAGTGACATATCTCTCTATCTATCCTTAAATAACTATATTTAAAACATACGTTACACACGTTTGCCGACTTCTCTCTGGTTCGCTCATTTTTTAACACATATATGTTTTGTGGAATATATTCAGTAGTCGATCCTTAAAAGGTGTTTTTCTTTTCTCATTTCAAAGTGTTGTTATTTTGACATTGCTTGCGCCCTCTGTCAATATATGTTTCCTACTATACTCCACTATGTCTCTTGTATCATTTCCTTCTATCTTCCTTAATTTGTCGGCGTTAACGTGATACCCATTTTTCATTTGTGATTCTCCCTTTCGGTTTATTGTATGTATTAAATAAGATACACCGTTTCGTTATTTTAAATATCCCTATTTTACTTCTATGTTATATCATTATATCGTTCTTTTTATATTTCTTTATCGATTTTCCAATCCTTTTGATTGTGAAAATCGGCTGATTTTGTTCAAACAGCGGCTTCCTGTGTGCTAGTCTGACCGAGTTCAAGCTCTATCGGGGCTACTTTGTCACGTTCGCTAATATTTCTTAAAAAAATGACAACCTGCTATATAATGAATAGTAGGGTAGACTTGACTTCGAGACCATGGGTGTGCATCTAGTTTACAAGTAAGTAAAATCAAAAATAATATCAGTTTTTTCTCTTCTCATCCGGACATTTTGTCCAGTCGTCATCGAGTTTTAATTGTCACGTGACAAAAGCAAGACCGGTTTAAAAGAGGTTCAATTGACGATGGCGAAACTTTAGATTTACTAAAGAGTCTGCGCATAGGCAAGCTTACAGGTTGTATCAATTGCCTCTTGAAAGTAAAAGGGGGCGTTTTTATATTTGTATTGTTCTTTATAAAATAAAAGAGCAACCTACTACAGAACGATCAAAATAAACTATTCTAGTTATTTTCTTTCTAACAATGAAAGGGTCTATGCAAGTACATCCCCTTAACTGTGATTATAAATAATCGGGAATATATTTATCAATATATACTTAGAGAAACCCTTTATAAGAGACAATATACACAACTTAGACTAAGCATTAAAATGAGAACTTTACAATATCACGTTTCGCAAATGTTGACTGTGCTTGCCTGTAGTATTGTATGACAACAAATACACATCTATAAAAGCATAACGTAACATCAGTAAACAGTCGACTTCGACTTATTTAATAGTTTACCCTCTACCCTTCGGAGGAGTTTTAAAAGTAAATCTGTCAAGTATTAAAACGTAATCCTACCAGGCAGAGCGTCTTCCTCTCGGATAGGTGTATTGCTTGATTCCTGAGCATTCCACCTCTATTGAACATGATTATTGTATACACGTTCAGAATCGCTTCCTTTATGGAGCTTAACTTTTCAATTTAAACTAGACATTATGGCATGCTTCGTATCAGTGAGTATGCGCAAACACACAGACTGGCATCTACGTATTTGCATAGGACCTGGTCTTTAGGCGGGGCTGGCAATTGTTATGTGTTTACTTTCTGTCAGGTTTTATTCAGTTCGTTATCTTTTTTATGATGGCGATTGATTTTTTGACCATTGCTAACAGTGTCTTCAACATTCAGAGTTCCATCATTTAGAAATAGATCAGCTTCTTATTCATGTTAACTCCAGCTCGTTTGCTAATGAGCTTTTGTAAGGAAATCAGATACCGACTCCTATCTTGAGAAAGGGCCGCTTTTGTCAATCGAGGACTATACCGAACACTTCATAGCTGTTATGGTGCCGTACCTATGATGAATATTTGAACTCGTCCGTTCTCAATAAATACTAGAAGCATTCGCTTTTCACTTATTATACAAACCTCTAACAGACCTCACCCTCCCTCCACGGCCCAAATGAGTGAGAAGCTTGACCCCCTAAAGATAAGAATACGAAATGTTACCTTTTTCCCCGGAGAAGATATTTGTCGGATTTCAGCCGAAGTAGTGGTGAGAGTCTAGGGGCATCATCTGACGAACCTAAGAAATAGGCTGGGTTTTACTGAGGTGGAAGAAATCGGTAGTGAGCCCCTACAACTTCTCCAATGACCTTCGATTATTAACTGTTGTTAGACCTCGAGACGATGCTAAACCAGTTTGACGAATGCTTGAAGAAGCCAATATTACTTTCGCCATCAATCCACCGGTGGCCATGTGTAAAACCATAAATTTGCGAAATTTTAGAAAGTCATGCCAAAAGAGGGTCGCACAACTTCTACACTCCTCCCTATATAGGACTGTAAAATTTGTATTCCCCCTTGCTGTCGGCGGTTTGTTCCAGGATAGCCTTGTAAACACTTAGATGGGAACTTATTCCATGGGAAATGCTGTCGACACCTTGACAATCTCAATGTTCGTTTCCGAAACCCAACTCTAAGATATCACAATGCAACTACATTCAAGCTAGTGTGAATGTCCGTGGACTGAGGGCCAGTTCTCGCAAAATTCAAGTTCAAGAGGATCTTAAGCAGCTTGGAGTGGATATATGCTGCATTCAGGAGACCCACTTAATTCCAAGTGATTATTTGGGTGCGCTAAATATGGATTTTCGTGTCTATTCAGCGTACTTCGATTCTCGCTTGAAGGGAATTTTCAGGGTTGCTACAGCGCACTTTAGATGCGTCGATTGCCCCTTGCTTCAATGATTCGGAGGGAAGGCTTTGCGTTCTGGATGTTACCATAAACGTTAACACATGTCGATTAATCGGAGTTTATGTGCCCAATAGCCACACTGAGCTTGCTACTTTATCGAGCAGTTCATGGATACTTCTCAGACAGCGGGAGATTCCGATTTGCGTTGGTAGGGGTGAATGGTTTGAAATTTAAGCCCATTAAGATCTATTCGTCAAGGTTGCCCCTTTTCACCGATGCTGTATGTGGTTATGTTGGAACATTTTCTTTCAAAGGCTGAATCCGCTCCTACTTGGAATTGCTTTGACAGGTTCTTGCACCACGTTAATGTACTCCGCCTATGACGACGACGTAACAGTGTTTGTAACGAGCAGTGTCGAGATTAGTGTCGTCGACAGAGAAATCAGAATGTAAGAAATAGTAACAGGGGTCAAAATTAACTGCGGGAAGTCGGTGGGCTTGCGGATCGATGCCTGGAAAGGTGTATCCCAACAGGGACCCTTCAGCTGGACTGACGGGCCTTTCAAGCTACTCAGCGTCTGGTTTGGTCTGGATCTTAACCTGGAGAAAAATTGGTCGGAAGTACTGAAAAGGATACGGACCGTAGCTAGTCTGTGGAACTATAGAAATCTTTCGTTAAAATGGAGAGCGAAAGTATGTGTTTTACCCATCTATCCTATTATCCTATATCGTCTTTCAGTGCTCCCACGCTCGATGGGTACGCTGCTTGAATTACAGCGGGTCCTCTTCAAGTGTTTATGGCTTGGCAGGGCCCCTAAGATTCGTCGCGAGATCTGTTATCTGCTCTCTTCTGAGGGCGGGCTTGGCATGCCTAGCGTTGAAGTTCGTCAACATACGCTACAGCTATATTACCTGGATCGAATGTGTCTACAATGTTAGGGGGTGGTGATCTCTTGAAGGAAGAATCTAACAAAAAGGGCACTTTAAAATATAAAACAATTTAAAGCAACGATTGCCGAATAACTAAAATTGCAAATGCAACATCTCTAACATAAAATAGAGGCAGACGAGAGACTACATAAAACTGAAGAAAGATTTAAGGAGCTTTTTCTAGAGCAAGGGAAAGAAGCCGACAACAGACCACAAAAGACAGAAGATATACTTCTAGAGCTTAAGAACAACATCGCTTAGAGGCCAAAGTGACGAAAACGATAATGTTTTTCGCAAAATGTTGTGTGGAGTGCCATCGAAAACTTCACGTATTTCCCTGATGGACGAAAAGACTTTTGCTTCGTATTTTAGAAGATATGAAGACTTATATAAACTTGATTGCGAAAATTGGACAGCCTCTAAAATGTGTTACCAGTTAATTAGGAAATAATGCACCCCGAACATACTAAGTTCGTGGATTTCATTTTGCCTCGAAAGACTATCGATTTGATTTTTGCGGAAACCGTAACACTTTTAATAGAGGTGTTCAGCCTACAGTGTTTAAACCTGGTAAAAAAAGGAGACTAAGATTATTTAAGGTTTGCATCAGTAGTCAATAATTACTGCGCCGACTTTAAATTATCAGAACTTCGTGCTGATAATGTTAAATACTTACTATTTATTCAACGATTGGTAAAAAGAAAAAAAACGCTGAAATAATGCGTAGAATTCGAAATAAATTGGAAAATGAACAAAACTTTAGAAAGGATTTATTAGTTTTAAGCATGATTTCAAAGACATCGAACATGATTTTACGATTATAATTATATTAGCTTTTACTTAAACAGCGCATAACCTTGAAGATCTGAAAAAGATCGTGATACATTTGGCTAAATTGAAAATGTAATGCATTTAAATATTATGAGATAATGCTGTACATTTGTAAAGACACACGCATAATTATGAAATTTGCGAAACTTACTTGCTGTTTAACATTAGGCTTTTTTTCTTTTGCGATTTCATTACTAAGCGGATAAAGTAAATATGTTAAGGTTCAAAAATATTTAAAGTAAAATTAAAACAGCATGCTTTAAATAAAATATACGAATCACGAATACTAAAAATAATGATCTGCAATCTTGTTTCTTAACGTTGTACAATATGCGAATAGATATGTGTATGTCGTGACAATATATAGCGGCACACGACAAGAGGGTGGTTAAACATCCCGAGTATATCGAAACTTAGTAACCAAGGCTCGGATTGATATCCAACCGTCTTGTAAAGTAATAATGAATAGCATTTCTTATGAAACTCATTTAGTTTATTTCGAATCGAATAACCGGTAATATCAAATTTTGTGGTATTCGCTCAGCATCAGGCATTTCGCCTTCCACTGAAAGTGAAAGTTTATGGCGGATACAAATTACATGCGTTCTCCAGTCAGCATGTATATTTCGGTAAAGGGAGAGGGCATACAGCGCCTAGTATTGCCAAATGGTTACCCATCTTGTATTGACATGACTCAACGTCGCTTACCTTCGGTGATCTTACAGGAACACTTATGTTAACGTTATTATGCCGAAAACACTTAGATTACGAAATATAACACCTTATGTTCGCACGATGTAGTAATGTTATGCTGGGTTTGTGCTGTATAGAACAGTGGCTTTTAATGCGAGGCGTACGCCCCACAGTCAGTTTATTGATGTTCTTAGGACACCTTAGCGCGACTGAAATGATTAGAATGATCCAAATATTATAGAAGTGATTTTCCATAATACGTTCGATCATTCTAACCATAATGTGTGTTGTATAACATGTTACGTTTTTTGAAAATATATTAGCTGTTTATCTTCTACGACAATTGCCAAACATTGTAATTGTCTATAAATACATTTCCGCACAATTTCTGATCTCCAAATACAACCTTTTTACCATATTATTATTATTATTCCTAACATTTACTGATTTAATTTTTTTAACATTGTTGATATTATTTTTCTCATAACTTTAACGTTTTTCGTTTATCTCATTTTACTTTCGTATGGGTGTCATATTCTTCTGAGTCTTGTTTAAACTAGGGGATGAGCGTAGTTTAGTATTTTCAGCTGCGAAGCGTTGCACGATTTAAATAATTAGAATTATGTATTATCCACGTAGGCGGGCGTTATAATTCAAGAGATGGTTAGGTGGGGCCTTTCATATGAGAGTGGTGAACACTAAAAATAAATGTTCACACCGTGAATGATATAATGAATGCAGATGATTAAAAATACAAACGTTACTCCGAAGAATTAGATTCGCCTTTCCTATTTACATGCGTAATTTTGAGTGTTAATGTCTCAATGGGTAAATATACTGTGTGCATAAAATATCTGTTTTATTTTTAACAAAAAAGAAAGAAAAAAAAGGAAAATAGTCGAATTTCTATTGAATAATAAATTGTATTGACGAAACACCGTATTCCAAGCAGCGACGGTATAAATTAACCAAATCAAGCAAATAACTCTATAATCTAATATTGGATGTTAGAGTTCTTTGTTTTCGGGAAAGCAATCGTTTTCCTCGTAAAACACGGTCGAGTGACGCTGGCCGTCAAAACCACGCCGACCAGTGTTCGTAATTTTACCGCATTCTACAAATCGCTGGAACTTGTTCAAGCGTTTGTCAAATGACCCGCATCGGTTGTTGCATCCGGACAACGAGTTCACAAGAGTCAGTAGAGATAAATGTTGCATAGCTTAATGGCATATGGCGACGCGGGCCGTTGATCTACACATACAAGTCACATTTAAATTTCAAAGTAGTGATAAACTGACATTTTTCTTGAAACAATACTATCTAATCTTGCAACGTTGTCTGGTATACATTTAATCCCGGTGACTGTAAATATTACATCAATACAATGTTATCCACCACCGGTGCGTTTATTATATTGTACACCAAGTTAAAATTATGATGTATTTAATTACTTACGTCATCAAGTCTATGAAAACAAAAATATCAACTAAACTAAACTAAATCTAAATGAATTGATGTTTATTTATGCAAGAAGAATAACTAAAAATATGTCAGAATTTATAAATTCTCGAACGCAATCAACGTAGAATAAATCAATACTATATATTTAGTATTTATTATGTGTGTATACCTGTGTGTCTGTACAGAGAATTAATTAAAAAGATTAAGCGGAACTTTTTTAGATTAAGATTTTACGAGGAACCCAATACTAGTATTTATGTTGTGTTTACTGTGTGGTAATAACATTGTGACGCCTTCGTTCGTGTCTAAAAACAATAGACACAGATGAGACGTTTTACTTTGTTTATCCTAATGTTATGCATGCTCATTGGAAATTATAAGGTTACAAAAGTTAGAAGTTGAAGGTTAATATAATCCCCAATAACAGTTGTTCGTTTTTCAACTTGATATCTCGAAGGAATACAAATGTAGCAATATGTTTAGATGTTATAAACTAATAATCGAAGACTCAGATGACCAAGAGTACATGTGATTTAGATTGACCCTACATTACATCGTTAGTTACTTATATTTCTCATACCGTTCTCCTTCGACCCAGGACTGCACCCTGCTTGACTCTGTCTTTGAAAGCTTAGATAGATCACTCTCACTCGACTTGAATGCTCAAATACATGTATTTGGGGATTTTAATGCACATCATCGTGACTGGTTGGGATTTTCCAGCGTTACTGATGCAGCTGGGAACTCAACGTTTAATCTCTCCTACGCTCACGACCTCTCACAGACTGTCACTTTTCCGACCCGCCTTCATGATCGTGTGGACCAGCAAGCCTCACCATCTGACCTGTTCGTGACCTCACTACCCGATGTTTGTGTGAAGAATGCCCATAGCCCGCTCGGAAACTCTGATCACGTTGTGGTAATCATACTTATCACTTTAAAAACTCTTCTAAACGCTGAAGAACCGCTGCTCAAAACGACGAGAAACTATGAGCAAGCTGATTTTGAATCCCTCAGGGATCACATCAGCGATGCCCCATGGCGTTAAGCCTTCTCACTCCTGATGATCATTGTACAAACAAGCAAACCGAATGGGTAAAAGCGGGCACTGATGCTTATGTCCCCACGCGAAAATTCTTCAGCAAACCCCACTCTCCCAATGGTTCACCTTAGAATGTGCAGCTGCTATTGCTGAAAGGCAGAAGGCATTCAAAAAATTCGGCCGCCATAAGTCAACTGCGAACAAATAAACATTTGTAGAAGCAAGAAATGATTGCCAAGTAGTGATAGATTAAGCAAAGGAAAAGTATACAGAGATAACGAAAAAACGCATCCAGACACAGAAACTCGTGATTTCTGGAAAATCTACAATAGTGTGATGAACAATGGGACATCGACGATCACCCCGCTATCAAATCACTACGATGTTGTTTGCACGGCAACTGATAAAGCTGAACTACTGGTAAAGCATTTCGCCTAAAACTCCACTTTGCACTCGGCAAACCACCCCCTCCCTAAATTCCCATTGCGGACTGAAGCCACACTTGAGTACCTGGTCATCACCCCATCTCAGGTCAAAGTCATCAGAAAAAACCTTGAAACCTCCAAAGCGTGTGGGGCTGATCTTATACCAGTAATAGTAATAAAGAAATGATCTGCTGAACTGGCCCCTGTCCTCTCCAAACTATACAACAAATGTTTTTTAACTACAGCCCAATCAGTCTACTCCCGATATTTGCTAAAATCATTTAATTATTAATCAATCTTGCTATAGTCTGGCACCTCGTTAATGCTAAACTTCTTTCTGATCATCAATACGGATTTAGACAAGCACGATCTACCGCAGATATCTTAACGGTCATCGCTGAACGCATATATCATACACTGGACAAGGCAGATGAAGCTAGGATTGTAGCGCATGATATATCCAAGGTCTTTGACAAGGTCTGGTATGAAGGGCTTCTCCTTAAACTGCATTCATATGGTATTACTGGATAAATATTAAATATAATTAAATCCTTACTAACAAGAAGACAGATCCAGGTTGTCCTCGATGACCGTTTATCTAAGCAACATGACATAAATACTGGTGTACCTCAAGGATCCATCCTAGGACCTCCACTGTTCCTGATTTTAATAAATGATCTCCCTGATGAAATTGAAACTGCGATAGGAATTTTTTGCTGACGACACCACGCTCTACTCTCGTCAAACTCCTCGGCCTAACGTTCACAGATAACATGAATTGGAACAAATACATTGAAGACATTGCAAGGCTGCTGCAAAGAAGGTGGGCTCCTGCTAATGTGCTAGTAAACTTCTAACAGCTGACATTATCCTGTAACTCTACAAAGCCACCATCCGCCCATGCATGGAGTATTGTTGCCACAGATGGGCTGGTGAATAATGCACTAGTATCTCTGTCTTAGACAAGGCCCAAAAAGAGTCGCCAACTTTCTAGGTCCCTCACTATCCACCAAGCTCCAGCCCCTATCCCACCGCCGCAATGTAGCATCCTTGTGTCGGTTTTACAAGTACTTCAATGGATTCTGCTCTGATGAACTTGCTGCTCTGGTGCCCCCACGACATACATTCACTAGACCAACCCGGCAATCTGCCAAATCCCATTTATTCATTGTCGAAGTCCCCAGATGCCGAAAGGTTTTCTACTCCAAAAGCTTCTTTCCTCGTGATGCTGGGGTCTGTAACTCCGTCCCTGCTCTCTGTTTCCCTGACGATACTGACATCCAGAAATTTAAAACTAATGTAGACAGACATCTCCCGGCACAGCTCCCAATTAAGGTTGACCCCTGATCAAAAACTATCCCTTTTTCTCAGTAGCCCCTTACGTCTACAATGGCGGTCTGGGTTGTTTGGGGTAAACTATGTTAAAAAAAATGTTTTTAAAATTTAATATGAAATAAGTATGTTCTTTTTTCTGCCCGGGATTTAATTGAACAAAAGTTTTCCCGAGTATAATTTTACAATAAATACAATGCTGGTATTAATTTTGTATTAGCAAGTTTACCAGTAATATTGTAATGTATGTGATAAGGTCAGACATCCATAAGTAGCAAGTATGGCGTCATTGTTTATTTATAACTTAACAAAAAAGATACAAATATTAATATCGGATCGTGTGCTGTGAGGAGGAAAAGACATATCATTGTTAACGCAGTGTTGTGATTTTTGGCTACTACTACTGTTTTAACTGATTTCGAAAAGTCCACGTGCGGGGCTAGAATAAATTAAATTGTAGTTATTTAATAGAATACATATGAAAACATATTTCGAACGTCCCATCAAATTAACCCACGCTGCACTGTAGACGTAACGGGCTACTGTGAAAAAGGGTGACAATTTGGGCGGGGGGTTGTCAACCTAAATTGGGGGCTGTGCAGCGAGATGTCTGTTTACATTAGTTTAACATTTCTGCAGGTCAGTACCGTCAGGAAAACACGGAGCAGGGAGGGAGTTTAAGAGTTCAGCAGCGCGGGAAAGGAAGCTTTTGGAGTGGAAAGCTCTTCGGCATCTGGGGACCTTCACAGTGAAGAGATGGGATTTGGCAGATTGTCTGGTGTTTCTAGTGAATTTGCGTCGAGTGGGCACCAGAGCACCAAGTTCATAAGAGCACACCCCATTGAAGTACTTGTAAAACAGGCACAAGGAAGCCACATTGCCGCGATTGGACAGGGACTGGAGTTTGATAGTGAGATACCTATTAAGTTTGCCACTCTTGTTTGGACCTTGGCTAAGAGGGAGAGATTAGTTGATGATGCCCCAGCTTAGACTTATTAGCCAGTAGAATTAAAACCGGTTGTAACTTGGACTTATTAGACGGTAAAATTAAAACCGGTTGTAACTTGGACTTATTAGCCGGTAAAATTAAAACCAGTTGAAACTTGGACTTATTAGCCGGTAAAATTAAAACCGGTTGTAACTTGGATGTATTAGCCGGTAAAATTAAAACCGGTTGTAACTTGGAGTATTAGCCGGTAACATTAATACCAGGCAGTAAAGAAAACTAATGCGGTAAATACATGTAACAATATATGTTTGTGCAATATCTCTAATGTTCTTAATAAACTGAAAAAAGTTAATAACAAAATGAAATACTGTAAAATATTTGATCTAAAATACAAATAACGACTTACGATTCTGCTCTATATTGATTAAGTAATTATGCGGACCGTGATACATTTTCTCCCTTTAACACTTTTTCTATTAAATAATGACGCTACTTTAATGATAAAAAGACATAATTGAATCTACTGTATCTTTTGTTTAAATATACCTTATTATTAATATAATGATTTTAATAATTACTGTTCTAATTCGTGTACATTTTAAACTAATGAATTTTCAATTAAAATAGGCCATATACATTATTATCTTTGTTATTTATGACTATTATTATTATTATTATTATTATTATTATTATTATTATTATTATTATTATTATTATTATTATTATTATTATTTGTACTCACGGGGAGTTATCAACCAAGTAATCGTTAGTGATTGTTCAACGGCAACAACCTGTGGTGTTTCATGAGGTTTGGGTGATAACCATGGTCCCCATATTTCCAGTAATCTCAACCTCTTTTCGATAAACACCGCAAATGATCATACGGTATCGGAACAGCCGACTACCATCGATTTCTGGTAGCAACAACCCTTAGTCTCCCAATGTATTTGTGTGCCAATAACCCTCTTCAATGTCCCAGCACTGCGCCATTCTAGTATGGGTCTGATTCGTGCTCATCCTCCTCGGTCTTTTCATCTTCTTTGACTCTCTGCGACTATTTTGTGTGGTGTCAGTCGATGCCGGTGCCATATTTTTCAAGTTGGGTGGCTTATGACAATTCTTGCAGTTTCTATAACTTGGTTCATGTGGCGGTGTTCTTCATATTGTAACTTCCACGTGACTGGTTAACGTTCGTAGCTTATGCGGATTGGTTTCCGCAGTCGGGGGTTTTCCTTAATACTGCAGTTGTTTTGATCATTGCCGTCCTTTGTATAGTTTCAATGATCCCTTTGATTCCACTTTCTTCCAGTCTTTTTTTCATGTTTTTTGTGGATTGTTCCTAGTGCTCCTACACTTATAGTATAATAATGAATTTCTATATTCTTTATATTCCTTTCAGTCCTCTGGCTAGTTCCGTGTGTTTGCTTCGTTTTTATGTTTCTTTGATCTTCACTCTGTGTTCTGCTGGAACGGCAAAGTCTACGAGTTTGCAAGATTTTTCCTTCCTGTCGATTATTATAACATCTGATCTTCTTGTATGAGTTTGTCTGTTTGTATATCAATATCTCAGATGATTTTGTGTTTTTCGTTTTCCAGTACTGTTTCTGGCTTATTTTGTACCATTTGTCTGCGTGTTCGAAATTCAATTGTTTGCACAGTTCCCAGTGTACTGCTTTGCCCACACAGTAATGTCTGTTCCTGTATTCTGTTTGGATCAATTTGCCACATTTACTTATTATATGATTTACTGTTTCGTCTCTTTGTCCACACAGTCTGCATTTACTGTTTACCTGGGTTTTATTTATTTTAACTGTAATGTAGTTAGTCATAATCGCATTCTAATGTGCAACCATCAGAAAAGAGTCCGTTTCTCTAATTAAGTGTTCTTTTCTTAGCCATGACCAGCTATTTTCGTTTGTGTCATCTCTTGTCAGTCTTCTGAAGCGTCCATGTAGTTGTTTTTCTTCCCACTTGTGTTTTCTCGTCGTATTGTTTTTGGTTTCGGTGCTCCCTGAGTTGCTCGTTAGAACAGTGGCTTTTGCTGCGGTGATAAGCCTTTTCGTGGGTAAGGTTATGTACTTCTCCAGCTCTATGTTTTAGTCTGCTACACACTCCTCTATACTTACTAGTCCTCTTCCCCCTTTCATTTCATGTAGAGTCTGTGCGTATCGTCAGTTGGGTTATTATTATTATTATTATTATTATTATTATTATTATTATTATTATTATTATTATTATTATTATTATTATTATTATTATTATTATGTCATAGTAGTGTTAACTTTTGAATGTGTTTAGTTGGAGTTGTCTTTTTCGGAATCGAGTTAATTCCTATGAGCTTAGACCTTTAAGCTCTACCTTAACACTTTCGCTGTTCCTAACATAGAAGCCTTTTCCAGAATTGAAAAAGAAATTGTCTCGTTCATCTGTTTAAGCTATTTAAGCGTTCCAATTACAACGGGAATCACATTTACTTCTTTTTATTTCTATAGTCTAACTTATTCCCACTTTAGATATTGACATTTATTTATGTTCTCGTGTTTTTCTCCTGAACTCTGGTAGTGAAGGGGCAGGCTATATCGATGAGTAAGCAAGCACTCTTGTGTTTGTTTAGAAAGATTAAGTCGGGTTCTTAATGTTCAAGAACCTTATCAGTCTGTATGCACATGTCCAAAAGTAGTTTGATATTGTCGTTCTCGTGTACAACTTCTGGCTTATGCTCATACCACATCTCATTGTGGTTCAATTCATAAAGTGTGCATATATTCCAGTGTAGTACCTGAGCGACTCTGTCGTGTCTCCATGTTTTATACTGGTGTTGTGCTAGCAACATACGCTAAGGTTTCTTCCCTTCATTACACACTCAGCATATCGGTGATTCTGCAGTTTTATCAATGTAATGTTTGATGGACCTAGTGCGGGTAGCTAGTTCCTGGGCTGCCATTAAGGTGCTCTCAGTAGATATGTTGAGATAACCCCTGATAACCAAGTCTAACTGTCTTTATCCTTAAATGCAATATTCTTAAAGAATACACTGTGTAGTTTCTTTTCAAATAATTTTAATTCTCTCTCTTGTAACCTTTGATTCTTTCCCCCTAGTTCTTAGTTTCCTCTCTTTTCACTTCCTGAAGAGGAATCTCATTACTTTCAGAAATATATTTATATAGAAAATCTTCTTCTATATTCACAACATCTTCAACACTAAGTAGACCTCGACCTTCTTTTCTTCTAGGTAGATACAATCGATCTTCATCTCCTTTCTTTGTAAAAGCTCCTGAAATTGTAAGCATTTTCTGTGTGTTGGTACCCAAACATTATAGTTCATCTATATTCCAGTCAAGTATACCGGCAGTATATTGAATGATAGCTACTGATGTGGCATTGATAACGTAGATTGTATTTCGACTGTGGAGGTGTGCTTTGAAGAATACTCCTTACTCTTTTGTTGTGCTCAGCTGTGACCTAGTTTTTCATTCCCTTGTTTTTTAATCTCATCCGCGTGTAGAATTCCCAAGTATTTGTAGCCCTTATCTCTGTCTACATCTTTTATCAGATCTGTTGTTGGGAGTTCAAGACAATCTGAATGGACAAGTTTACACCTTTTTATTACAATGAATGCCACATTTAGTTATGCGAAATTCTATTCGTAGGTCGTCACTAAATATTTAACCCTGTTCATTAGGGTATAAGGTTGGGCTTCATTCTTTCCAAAACTCTTAACGTCATCCATGCCGAGTAAGTGGATGACTGTAGTAAATCCTTCCCCAAGTTTATATCCTGTATTCACATTATGTCAGAGAAGTGTCACTGGGATCAAACTAATGATAAAAAGCGACGAGGAAAGACTATCTCTCTGGAAAATCCCTCTCCTTATGTTCACTTTACCTAATGCAACACCTCCTAAAGATAAATGGGTTTTCCAATTCTTCATGTTATTTTTTAAAACTGTTTGAATGATGGGGACTATTCCGAAAATCCCCAGGAATGTGTGTATCGACAAATAAGAGATCATATCAAATGTTATCTTATATTCCACCCACCGCATGACAAGGTTTGTAGTTCTTCGTTTACAGTTTCGCAGGATGATTGTATCGATCAGAAGCTGATCGTTGGTTCCATGTGATCTTTTTCGGCAGCCTTTCTATTTCTCGGGCAGCAAACTGTTGTGGTTTATATGACCGTAAATACTTTCCACATAACTGAGAAGCAAGTGATCGTTCTAATATGTGTCACTTCCCCCCCTTTTGTTTGATCTTTTAACTCAACACTCAACAATATTTTCATAAAAATGTTGAGTGTTGATTTTAAGAACTTGATTACTAAATATTACTTGTCTTAAATTTTGTAATCTACTGAATTAATACATATTATGAATATATATATATATATGTATATATATATATACATATAAGTGTATCAATTTACAAAGGACTAGTACAAAAGTCTTTATCCATGTTATTAACCATTTTAAAAGAACATGTAATAAATCGCCATTTTCAATACACATTGTTGAAATATTTAAATATAATGGGTATGATAGTTTTGTTGAAGTTAATAATAATATAGTTTTAATGTGTTTATATAAGGAAGACGAAATAATTAAGAAAATGCGAGTAATTTATTGAAATGGGCTGAATAATAAAGCAAGGAGAAATAACTTACAAGACAAATTAGAAAATGTAAGGCGATTATATCTAGTTTAGCCTCGTTACGGTACTGTGGATAGAACACATGTAAATAGAAACAACAGAGAACTTGCTGTTTCATGCGAGGAACTCTTCAAAATAACTAGATATTGAAGGACATAACATTTAAAATAGTAGTACAACGAGATGTGATGTATAGGAAATAAGAACTTACTCAATGATAAGTATATGAGTATAATATAGGTATAATCGATACTAAAAAAGACAAGGTTGAAGGTTAAAAAATAAACCTTGAAATGTTTGCTGTATTAAAATTAAGGATTTGTTGATAGAATTAGTAGGGCAAATGCAAAACCTTTTATGTATGTATTGGATGCCTAAAATTCAGAAAAAACAGTTGCACCCATTTCATTGTTGCATCTGAGATGTGTATACCAACACTCTTAAGCAAAGCTATGTCTAAAGTGTTTAAATTAATTATTGCTCGAATAAATAGTTTCCATAAAAAAAGTAAATTCTATAGAAATAATATAAACCAACTTGAGGGTAAATAATTCAGATCTAGTAAAATAAAATTAGATCATAGACATCTCAACATATCATGTTAGAACTTTATATACAAAAATACTACATAAGATAAAATGAGGTGATTCCCTTGATATGTAAATGAAAGGATAGGAAATAAAAGGGACAACCTGTTATAGTATGTGTTTATATTCTCGTAAAATACTAGTTTTTTCAATTACTCCTGTCTCAATGTATTTCATTTCCAATACAACCACACTAATTAATATATATGTATATATATATATATATATATATATATATATATATATATATATATATATATATATATATATATATATATATATATATATAATACATGCATATGTATGTGTGTATGTGTGAGCCAAAAACCTGAATGATATGAATATGTAATTTTTTAGATTAATAATGCGCGCTTAAATATTGTAAAAGTTTTATTAGATCTTATATTACAAACATTTTTAACAGTTAAGAGCATTCATATTACATTTACCTTGTATGGCACAATGTCTTCCATTTTGTGAGATAAATAATCACTCCTTCTCAAACAAAGTGCAGAAATGTTAGCTGTTTAAATATGTTGTTTATGTATATCAAACCCTGAGTTGGCAAATTAATGACAACGTCCTATTCATAATTCAATATGAAGATATGTGTAAGTTTCTCATGGTAAATCTTATATATGGACTGTTTTTTTAGATCTATAGCATAACACATGGGATTATATTCTACATCTCCAAACGAACACTTTTGATGTGGGGATTGATTTTTGTAATAGCACACTATGACTTGTCTAATTTTATTTCTCGTTCATTTCTTATTCTTGTTGCGCTAATTATATTTATTCAATTGTATTTGTTTATATTCAGTTTATTACTTGAAATAAGAAAAGCTGGCAGTCGCAGGATGCCGACTTACCCACTATGTTTGCTTTAAACCGAGGCCCTCTTTAGATCATGAGGCATGACACATTTTTCTGATCCTCACGGCTGTTATATTTGTTAAGTCTACTATTCTCATAGTTATGTTAGTGTGTGTGGCAACACAAGATCCAGACTAATTGATCATGTGGTCGTGTTACTGAGTCGTCTTTATATGCCCCATATGTTGACATAATAGTTGACTAGTAAACACATTGTATATTTTTAATGTTCACAATAAATAACGCATTTGTTTGAATGGCCTTTAATTCGGAAACCGAGCGTTTTCTTACCTATATACACATATACAACATGCACCCGAAGTTAAGCGATCAGTATTAGAAGCAGCAATTCTGTATATATTGAGAAGGAGCGAAACAAAGAACCTACATGACAATGTTGATCGTGTGGATGTTAAGAATTGGCAAGCGGTTTGAAAATAAAAGGTTTGTAATGATTTGACATTTTTCCATCTCAATAATAGGACTCCCAAGGTAGGCAGAACGTGCAGAACCTGTGTATGTCAGTTTGGCGTCGAAATCAACGGGGATGCAAGAGGCAGACTCTATTTTGTTCTCATAGGCTGAGAGTAAAAGTATCATATGTATGTATTTATGTATATATGCATATACATGTATGTATATGAATGAGTGTATGCATACATCTATTTACGTTGGATTTCTCAAATAATAAAAACAAAAGTAAGTCGTGTTTAAAAACTTTAACGGTTAAAATATATTTGCTAACATTATATAAAGTAATTATTGATTTTCGTTGGATATTTCAACAAGTGTGAATAATTATTTGTACTTTAAAATGAAAAAAAAAATAGTAAAAAAAAACTCCTCACATAATATTTCTCTGTAGTTCACATTGTTTCTGGATATCTTGCTTTCGTGTGTTGTTGGTTCTCAAAATCTTGAACCGAGGGTGGGACTTTGTGTTCGTACAACCCTGGCCATCTATATTTACTATATCAGTACGTATACTCATTCAGACAATGACACTGTTGCGATGGAAAAGTTGCGAAGTGTGTGCACGAAAACAACAGTAAACCTATCCTAACATCACTTTTCCGAATGAAGGAGTGGCACTCATCTGACGAGACATTGCAACATCATATATGTAAAAGATAATAAGGAATTCGATTGAAATTAACTTTTGAGATGTTCAATTATGAACGTTTTAGATGGAATATAATTTACCGATTTTCATGAACAGGAATCAATGATCTGAATGATGGACACTTTTGAATCATCGTATTCCATATAGCTCATTATATTATTGTGCATATCGAATTACAGCGTTAGTGCAACCGTTTTTTATAATACATTAATTTTTCTTTCAATCTTGTGTACTTTGACAACAGTTCATACTTTTACTTTTCTTCTTCATTATCAAAATCACCACTACCACTACCAGCATAATCATCATTATCATAATCATCATGTGCAGTCTGGTGAGGCAGTGGTTAGGGTGTCATACTTTTTTCATTTGAAACCAAATAGAAAAAAATGTTTGTTTGGTTTCACCCAAATAATGAACCATGGTATATGGTTTTTCGAGATACTTTAATCCAAGAACTTTTACTGTGTGTACATTTTTCTGATCATTTGTAAGGTGGTAGCGACGATATTGATATAGAAATGTTGTTTGGCTCACGACAAATGAAACGGACCGTAACACATATATCTCACAGAAATGTTATATGTTTTGGAAATGTGAAACAAAAATGAAAATAATAAAATAAAAACATGGTTATGGGAATATAAAATGAACCTTACTTATATTTGCTCTGTTGTTCATCGAGCTGAATCTTTTAAAGAGACTGCAAAATAAAGAAGGGCTGATAGTATATGCTAATACATATATTGTCATTAATAATTGTATATATATATATATATATATATATATATATATATATATATATATATATATATATAAAATAAGAACGGAAAACTAAAAAATATTATTTATGTATTCATCAATGTTTCGTCTTTATTTCAAAACTTTTTTAGGATGATTGTCTGAAGAAAAAACACACACGTACAAAATGTTTGAGACGATTGTAGTATTTTTCATTACTTTTCTTTAATGAAACAAACAAATATGCGATTCCAACGTTTATTGTCATTCGTTTATATCGTGTGTCTCTTTTTCAATTTAGTACTACTATATTATTGCCACACAGTCGTGTTTTCTATTGATTTCTCATCCTACCTGCTGTCATCCCTTCATTTATTTATTTATTTTTATATCTTTCAATATTCTCGAGATCGATTTGTCTGTATACATGTACTCATTGTATGCTGTATTCTGCTATGTAATGTTTTCTTTTCATGTAGTAAAATGATATTATTTTCGCATTTTCTCTGACAGATTTCAGCGTCGAAATTTGATTAAAAATGTCAAATCTTGCCAAAACAATCAGTTTGATGTTTCCAAGTAATAGGAAAATAGTAAAAGCACAAAATGCAAGATCAACATTTTCACTCAATACTTTCTGACATTTATTCTATTTGACGAAAGTTGCAATATTGTATTCTGTTTATGTTATTTGTTTAACCAAGAAGAACTCTAACGACCTTTTAATTGGAACTATGTTTAGCCCTTGTGTATGTATCCTTGTAGGAACACATACATACACAAAGGCTAAACAGAGTTCAGATTAAGATACCTTTAGAGTTTTGGTTTGTAAGGATTTGAAACCGACGGTACCAATGTTTTCTGATCTTCTGTAATACAAACATTAATAAATAAATATTAGGCACTTATTTTTGATTTCTCTTAAGAATCGAGCACTCTGCTGAGATTATCTCCGATTAACCTTATATATATATATGGATAAAACACCGGTACGATTTCAAAATATGTAATATATAGTTGTCAAATAAATTATGTGTATGTGTATATATATATATATATATATATATATATATATATATATATATAAACAATGTATTTCATGTTTAATTTGTTTCCCTACTCAAAATTAGAAATTGAATATGAATAAGTAACTGAAGACGTAATAGATATTGTATTTTTACAATATTTTTTCTAATCTTATACTTCTCTCTCTCTTTATGTATGTACAGCTGTTTCAATAAAATGTTATTATTTTAGGTTTCAGAAAAATAATAATAACTATAATAATACATTTGCCTATGCTATTTATTTAGAATATGACTATGAAAATAATTTAAAACTTCATATATGCATCATATATATATATATATATATATATATATATATATATATATATATATATATATATATATATGCATGTTTAGTTAAACAGCAGCGCCAGCTTCTGTTTATTTATTTTTTCATTCGTTTTTCCTATTCGTCGCACGACCGACTTGGTATTGTTGTCCGTGTTGTGTACAAAATCGCCATATGTTCGCGAACGTCTTGGACCGAAGTCGATCATCTTCAGGCGGATCAATGCAAAATACAAAATTGGTGAATGTATTAAGAAGACGCTTTAAAAAGAAAACATTTCAATACCACTTCAACAACATTTCAACATACCTTCGCCCCCCCCCTCCCCTCATAACGAGCATGGTTGATACTGGGTTTATTTACTTGAATAAACAATGCTTCCATCATGGGGAGACAAATACTGCAATATGAGATCCAAAGAATGGTCGGGTTCTTGTTTAAAATATTCCTGAATTCATTTTTGGGAATGCTATGTGTTATTAGGTTTTGGTAGATTGAACTTTTAGGGGAGGTGAGAGGGCAAGTTAGTCGGCATGGTATGTTAGTTCTAGTCATGCCGATATACGTGTTGTTTGCAGAGACACATTCTCTGATAGGGCATTTGAACACGTATATTGCATTACTAGCTTTTAGTAAGCTATTATCAGCCGGGTTATTTTTTATTAATACATTTGTGGTTTTAGATTTCTTGTAATAAATAATAAATCTAATTTTAACGTCATTATCTACGGGGGATATATGTTTTTGTATTATATTTTTAATTATTTTGTCATCGGCTTTCTAGTTGGGGTGCATTTGGTTACAATAAAACAAGTTAATATTATTAGTAGTATTAATAGTGTTGCGGTTAGGGAGCGTTTTGTTTGTTGATCAAGTTAGGAAAGTTATTGTTAATTAATGTCTGTTCAATATCGGCAAGTGCTTTATAAAATATTTTAGCTGTAGAAGAATGTATCTTGGCTCGATTAATAAGATTTTTTATTACAGCCAGTTTGTATCTATCAAGGCATTCCCTATTAAAATTGAGTAGGTTTGAACCTTTGCACTTTAAACATTTATCGGTAGAGGTTTCTATTTCTATATCTAGGAAAGGAATTTGAATACTAATATGAATTCCTTGTGTGAAATTTACTGTTGAATTATTTTTCAGTGTGTTTATGACTAGAGTTAAATTAGACGAGTTTTCTGTAAGTAGGAGAATGTTGTCTACGGCCATATATGGAGGGTTTAGGGATAATATTAAAGTTTTAATTTCCAGGTTAGACATATAGTATTCGGCAAACAATGGACACATAGAAGATCTATTGATAAACCATCTATCTGGGTATATACATTACCATTAGGGCCGTAGAAGGGCATCTGTGTGGTGCAATAAATTACTAGTTTGCGTAATATGTTAGGGTTAATTTTAAGTGCAGGGAGAGTTGCATTATTATAAATGCTGTTTATATTTATGTTGATGGTTTACTGTATTGTGACATTTGTAAACAGGTTTACTACGTTTAAAGAAGCTAGGAGTTCGTTATTGGGTTGTACCGAGTGGAGAATATCTAGTAACTGTTCTGATGATTTCACTCTATAGCGGGGGGCAGATATAGTGTAATTAATCTATTAAGGCTTTTGGCTAGTTTGTGTATAGGTGTGGACATTTTAGATAAAATAGGTCGGAGGGGGCAGTTAATTTTATTAGATTTAATTTTCCATATATGTAACCCGGATTATATTCACCGATATTTTTAAAAGTTTTATAGAATCTATATGAGCGTTGTTTGCTATAATTAAATTATTGATGCGTATTTTGAGTTGTTCGGTAGGATTACGTTGTATTTTTTAAAAATGTTGATGTGTCCGATAAAATGTCT